>CATIWR010266300.1:0-14482 GCA_949677035.1 Omphalea diandra | reverse complement strand
TTTATATATTCAATCTAGATTGTCAAAATAAAAAAGGGGGAGATTGTTGGACTAGGTTATTCAAACCTAAGTCAAGACTCTCTTTTGATCTTGACAATATAGATTGAAAGGTTCTAATATCAATTTTAAGTGTTGTTTTTGCATATATTAAGATAGAATCTTATTAGGAATTGAATAGAAGTGATTAGAAGCAAAAAATTCAAAGTCTAAAATTTGCCTTTGAAATTAGCGACCGCGAATTTTGAAAAAACAACTATTGAGATTCAAAGTCGCGATTGCGAATTTCAGAAACAATATCTCCATATTAGATAGATGATTTCAGGGTGATAATCGTATCCGAAAAGGAAAATAGCAATCGCGAATTTGAAGTAGTGACCATGAATTTTAAGATCCATTAGGAAGATCCAACAGTTAGTTTTTGAAGAGACCAATGGCTTCATGCCATGTGGACTGGCAATTAGAAACAGTTTAAAATTAATGACCACAAATTTAGTCTCGACCATGAATTTCATCTGACGAGCATTTAACGCAAGACATGCCTAACACAACTTAGAGATTTAGGCATAGTTTCTTTATAATGTCTCTTTGGTGGTTATTGCCTTTAAATACACCACCAAATGGACTTGAATGCAAGAGGAAAACCATTGATTGTGCTACAACTCTTGCAAAGTTAATGTTTGACTTTAACTCTTCATTTCTTTGTACATAGTTTAGTGTTAGCTTTAAACACTTTGGGTTGGGTTTGATAGTGAGCCCTTATTTAGGTTTGCAAGTTAGCCTAGTTGTAAAACTCTTGTATAGGTTTACGTGTTAATATTGGAAAAACACTTGTAAGGTTTGGTGTAAGCCTAAAAACACTAGGTTGAGTGTGAGCCTTGTAAAACACTTGCAAGATTTGGTGTGAGCCTAAACACTAAATTGAGTGTGAGCTTATAAAACACTGGTGATTGAGTGAAACACCTAATTGGTGAATTAGAGAGTGGATGTAGGTTTGGTTAATACTCGAAACACTATAAAACTCTTGTGTTCATTCTTCTCCTACTCTTCCTCTAATCTTTCATTTTTGTAAGCATCCTCCATAATGAAAAGTTCAAATCTACCACCAATTCAATCCCCCTTCTTGGTGCACTAGGGCCAACAATTGGCATCAGAACCCAGTCTCAATTCAACCCTTAATTGTGTGAGAAAAGATCAATCGCACAAGAAGGATTGCACTCTCACCTTAATCCCTACTTCGATGGCAATGATTATGCTCTTTAGAAGCATAAAATGGAGATCTATCTTGATAGCGATCTTATCAACTTATGGGATTTTATACTTGAAGAGTGAAAGCCTCCAAAAAAGATGGTTAAATGAGTAGAGGTGGAAATTACAAGAGAAGAATAGAGTGAAGCATAAAGGAAAGCAAATGGGAAGAACAATAGGGCAATGGCTATTCTCCTAAGCTCCATGTCGAGAGAAGAAATTGGAAGAATCCAACATTGCCAAATTGTACATGCCATATGGAAAGCACTAGAAAACTATATTGAGGGCACAACTTTTGTGAAATCAAGTAGGTTGGAAATGTATATGATAAAGTGGGAGCTCTTCATGATGAACGACCATGAAAGCATCACTGAAATGACAAATAAACTCCTCTCTATTGTCACAAACATGAAAAGATTTAAAAGGATTCTTACCAACTATGAGGTAAATACTAAAATCCTCAAATCTCTTCCATTGGATAAATTTGGTAGAAGAGTATACAACATTCAAGAGTCCAATCTGGAGATTGGAAAAGTACCAACTGATACCTTAATTGGTAAGCTTCTCACTCATGAGATGGCTCTTAAGAAAGATGAAGAGATGAATCAGCTAAAGAAGCTAAAAGGACAAAGACACAAAGAGGAGAAGAAAGCTCTAGCCTTCAAAGCTCAAGAAGACTATTCAAGCTCAAGTGACTTAAATCAAAGTGATAAAGAAGAAAAAGAGCTTGCCAAAATATCAAAAAGGACCAAGGAATTGATAAAAAGGAGAAAAGAAAGAAGAATCCAAAGAAAGTCATCTTCCTATCATCACAAGGAAAAGAAGAATACCTTTAAGGCTACTTGGGATGATGATTCAAGTGATGAAGATGAAGTAGCAAACTTTTGCTTCATGGCTCAATAGGACTTCTCCAAAGAGGTAAGTACTTTTCCACATTTTTATGATGATTTTGATGCATTTAATGATATAAATGATAAGCTTCTTAAAACTCTTACTTTGAGATGTGATAAATATAAATCACAAATTAAAACTTAAAAGAAAAAATGTTCTAAATTAGATGATGAATATAAATCCGTAAATGATCTTGTAAGTGAGTTGAGGACTTCTAATGAAGAACTCAAAAAGTCCTTAGAGAATCTATCCAAATCTTATTCATCCCTAACCTCATTGAGAAAGGAAAATGACTCCCTAAAGGGTGAAGTCATTGAGTTTAGGAACTCTATATCTAAGTTCCATAAGGGAAAAAAAAGCTTTGGATACACTTTTAGTATCTCAAAGACCTTCTTTAGTTAGGCATGGTTTAAGCTTCAATGAAGCCTTTTCATCTACATCTTCACTTACTACACTTATTAAAGCATTAACACCTTAAACTTCAAGTATTGAGGTCAAAGAAAAGAAAAATGCTCCTAACACTAAGTCACCTATGCCTAAAGGCATAGGAAAGGCCCCCCAAGGCTCAAAAGCCAAGGGTTAAAGAGCAAATTATACTTACATTTATAACAAGAAGCATGCTCAACCATACAAACGTAAAAAATTCTCTTCTACTCCGAATCACTAACGCACTTGCATACATTCTCATCACCAAAGTATGAGAAGGACCCCCTACTTATATTAAGGTTGTGCATAAGAGAAAGACTCACAAATCTAAGCTCCAATATCATTATTGCATGAGACATGGGAACATCAATGTATTTTGCCACACTAGGAAGGCACACCTCAAATTGGAGGACCCTTCCAAGTTAACCCCCATGGACCTAAGTATGTTTGGGTACCAAAGCAAAGTGATTAATATTGTAGGATAAGGACTCATTCACCAAATTCTTATAATGGAAAAGCTAAAGGTGAATGGAGATTGCTAATGAAGAAGGGATAAATTTTTAAATGGTTATTTGGTATCAAGCCATTGATACTAATAAACTTATAATGTATCTCTTATCCCTTATGTTTTTAACTTAATATATTTATGAATAAATTTAGAGAGAGTTTTATTGTTTGATATATCTATGTGTTAACATGTTTGTTTTAATTTGATTGATTGTGTGAAGAGTTAAATCAAATCATTTTACATTTAAGGTTTTCTATATTTCAAATGTTCAAATCAATTATCAAAAATCATATACTATATACTAGGGCCATATATGACAATTCTTAAATTTTTAGCCCTAGTTTATGTGTTCAAGCATCTTTAAATGTTTCAATTATTTTTCATTTATGTTTTTTATATATAAAATTTCCATGCAATTCATGTTTCATCTATTTATCTTCTTATGTGGCATATTGTGATCAATTGTGCAAAATTACTTATGTTTGCTATTTTAATTTGAGTTTGTACAATTGACAAATTTATGGTCATTCCCTCTCATATTCCCCATTCTCTCTCTTGTTTCCTCCTATTTTCTCCATTTTTGATATTGACAAAGGGGGAGAGATAATTGACTTAATATACAAAGAGGGAACATACAAAAAGGGGAGAGAAAATTGAATTATATTTGCAATAAGCTAAGACAATGATCTTATTAGAATAACTCAGGGAGAGTATGGATTGAGAGGGAACAATCTCATACTTATGATTTGAGTCACTTCATAATCATTCTCTTATAAGCATACATGATTGATTCTTTTTCCTTTGTATATTCAATCTAGATTGTCAAAGTCAAAAAGGGGGAGATTGTTGGACTAGGTAGGTTATTCAAACCTAAGTCAAGACTCTCTTTTGATCTTGACAATATAGATTGAAAGGTTTTAATGTCAATTTTAAGTGTTGTTATTACATATATTAAGATAGAATCTCAATGGGAGTTGAATAAAAGTGATTAGAAGCAAAAAATTCAAAGTTTGAAAATCCACCTTCAAAATTAGCGACTATGAATTTTGAAGTGACTTTGAATTTTGAAAAAAGAATTGTTGAGATTCAAAAGTTGCGAGCGCAAATTTCAGTTGTGAACACAAATTTTAGAAACAATATCTCCATGTTAGACAAACAATTTCATGGTGACAATCACATCTAAAAAGGAAAATAGCAACTGTGAATTTGAAGTAGCAACCGTGAATTTTAAAATCTGTATCCAACGGCTAGTTTTTGAAGAGACCAATTGTTTCATGCCACGTGGACTAGCCATTTGGCACAGTTCAAAATTAGTGACTGCGAATTCAGTCTCGATCATGAATTTCATCAAACAAGCATTTAATGCAAGACATGCCTAGAATAACATAGATATTTAGGCATAGTTTCTTTGTAACATCTTTTCGGTGGTTATTGCCTATAAATATACCACCAAATAGACTTGAATGCAAGAGGAAAACCATTGATTGTGCCAAAACTCTTGCAAAATTAATTCTCAAGTTTAATTCTTCATTTCTTTGTACATAGTTTAGTGTTAGCTTTAAGCACTTTGGGTTGGGTTTGAGAGTGAGCTCTTGTTTAAGTTTGAGAGTTAGCCTAGTTGTAAAACTTTTGTATAGGTTTAAGTGTTAACCTTGAGAAAACACTTGTAAGGTTTGGTGTTTGCTTAAAACACTAGGTTGAGTGTGAGCCTTGGGAAAACACTTGTATGGTTTGGTGTGAGCCTAAACATTAAGCTAAGTGTGAGCTTGTAAAATACTAGTGATTGAGTGAAACACCAAATTGGTGAATTGGGAAATGGATGTAGAGTTGGTTAATACCTGAACCACTATAAAACTCTTGTGTTCATTCTTCTCCTTCTTTTTCTCCAATCTTTCATATTTGTGAGCTTCCTTTAAAATCAAAACTTCAAATTTGCCACCAATTCAACCCCTATTTCTTGTTGCACTAGGGCCATCAGATCTATAATTTATATCATCATCTAGCAGGACTACCTTGGAAGTGGTAGGTGTCCTTTCTCTTCTTGTTGATTTTATTTTTATTTTCTATTCACTTTGTCACTATAAGCTTTAGGCACTACTCCTTAATATACTTCTTGCCTACGAACATTAGGTTAGCTGATAAAATATAAGTAATAAATTTTGGGACACTCACCCTTTATTCTAATGAAATTTATTTCCCATCTATAAGTCTGGTTAATTGCCTTGATTTGTGTGCCATAGACTTTATTATATGACTTGTATAAGAATATAATTGAAATTAATTCACATAATGATTCTTGAACAATTAGGATACTTAAGCATCTAATTCATTGTTTCTTCTGACTTATTGGTGTTTTTTTTTTTATTTTTTTAAAGGATGAAGCTTAGTGACTAGGATTCACTACCCTCCTATCTTGCAAAAATACACATATGCATGCATATTTTTAGTGTCTCCTTTCAAAAAAGAGGCAGCTCCAGTGGTTTGACTAAGGCATGGGTTCGTACATTACACCTCCGAGTCGTGGCTCACCAAAAAGGGACCGAGTCTAAACCTTCTTACAGTTGTTACCCAAATAGACATCGAGGATTGATTTATTGATGGTGCATGCAATAGTGGAGTAATGGATGGATACAACTCATACCTTTCACTTGCCCTTGATTGGCAAGGTTACCATCACTCCTGAGGACTTCACCTTTCTGACCAGGTTATGATTTATGGGCATTTTTATACCTACTGACTCTGGCATACATTATCCAGTTCTTCAATAAGATTATTTATGGAGAGTCCTTAGATGTGTTCCCCTGTTGAAGGGGAGTAAGACTATAATGAGGTCAAGCATTTAGACTGGTGCTCCAGCTTATATCGATGATAGTCTTGCTAAGGTAGTCGATTAGCGCGCGTGTTGTTATTTACTATATGCCTTATTAGGATCTATGTTTTTAAGCACTTTTAAGGTGGCAGAGGTATGCTTAGTGGCTGTATTGGAAGACTTAAGCTTGTTGCATCGCTTTGATTGGGGGTCTGCATTATTAGTGTACCTCTACCATTATCTCGATCGATGTCCCAAGGTCAAGGCTATATATGCGGTGCTAGAGAGCCCTCATCGTGAGTATTACTTATCTCCACTGTTATTTGTTCTTTAGCCTTGTTTCATCATTTTGAGGCTCACATCATTACTTATTAATAGGCATAGGTCATTGAGCCAAGCCTATTACAAGGTTTGGATCTTGAGGACAATGTGGAGGGCGGTTATCCTTACTTTGCACGGTGGAGTGTTTTGAGCTATGACAATTCTCCCATAGCTACCAAACATGCTCACCGCCACTTCATCACCCTGGATCAGGTATATTTCCTACATTGATATAATTACATTAGTCACAAATTTCCCTTGTATTTTTTAGTATACTTATAGTGGGTTTGAGTCTTTATTGCACTTGTGCCTCGATTGGAGAGGTCCTATGGCGACATGGGTGCCAGAGGTGTCAGAGGTCGAGGTCATCTCATATAGTTGGTACTTAATGGTGGGGCCTTTCATCAGGGAGTAATACTTAGGAGAGCATATCTTCTATTGGTGTGAGGGTCTCAATGAGCGACCCACCCTATAGCATCTGCCTACCAGCTTATTTTGGGCAACGGATCTAGTGGGGGCAAACTTTGCCAAAACGTTGCAATACTCACCAATAGAGTAGCTATCCTCTACTGGGATCCTCTATAGGTCTTGGATGATCAGCGCACTCATAGGGAGTCTCCCTTTATTTGATGCGACTATTTATGCATTTTCTTACTATGCATCTAATGAGGGGATCACCATATAACACACGAGTCAAGGCACCATTACTGAGGTGACCTAAAGCCTACTACTCTTACTTCTGCATTTGGTTTTGTTATAGCTTGGGATCTTATATGGGCTTGCGGATCCCCCCAGGTGGCATGGAGCTTATAGTGGCGGCCCACTTGGCCTCTATTCCGAACAACCTGATGGAGTCGTGCATGGCTTCGTTGACTAAATCGGTGATGTCATTACAGATCATTCGGTATGTTCATGCCTTTGAGCCAGTTGAGACCACTCATGTAAGTACTTTGTCTTTTTGTGTTTATTGCGCTTTGATTATATGGTTAATCATACTTTTGATAGTATTTCTTTTTGCCTTCTTACAAGTTCCTTGTGTCTAGGTAGAGGCCATGGTGGACCTGATCGTTGTACTGAAAAGGGTTGTGACATAATAAACACGCTCCCATGTAGGTTAGTGAAACATAGATAAAACCAAACGTGCATGCATGTTCATGGTTCATACCTTGTGTGCTTTATGTCCTAAACATATTAACCTTTATGTTTATTTCAGAGATGATCTAGTGTTAAAACTACGAGATCAAGGAATTAGATCAGCATATCATAGATGAGGAGGTGGAGATAAAACATTTAGCCTAAAAGGCCAGAGATTATAGATACATAGATACAGATGGTTAGGTTGAGGATTCTGAGGTGACACCTTTTAGAAGTAGAGGCAATTGAGCTTTAGAGACCCCTACCCCCTTAGCTATTTAGGATATTTTCCTCATTTCCTTTCCTTCTTTTTAGTACAGTATGTTGTGATATATTTGCACAGTTATACAGTTGTGCGATTTGGAAGCTCTACTTTAGGTATTTATATAAGGCATATGTTGGTCTAAGGCACCAAGAAGGAGGGTTGAATTGGTACTCTATTTCAAAAAAAAAATTAAAAAGAGGGTTAATGTGTTTACGAAGATGAGTAGGAGAAGAAAGAAATTGATACAAGTGTTTATAGTGGTTCAAGTGTTAACTAACCCTACGTCCACTCCCCAATCCTCTACAATTGGGTACTTCACTCAACTCAATAGGTATTTCCAAGCTCATACCAAACTTTTACAACTTGTGCTTATTGCTCACACAACAACCTTACACCTTTTGTTTTTTAGACTAACACAATAATACCTCTTACAAGTGTTTTCAAGGCTTATACTAAAACCTCTCACAAGTGTTTTCAAGGCTCACACTAAAACCTCTTACAAGTGTTTTCAAGGCTCATACTAAAACCTCTTATAATGGTGTTTATTGCTCACACTAAACAATCACAAACACATAAATGAGAATTGAAAGAATGAGTAGCAAATTGGCAAGAGATTGGTTATCAATTAATGAATTCTCTATTATTTACACATGTTTAGTTGAGTATTTATAGCTTATATCTAATAAAGAGACGTTAGACCAAAACTATCAATAAATATCTAAGATGTGCTAGGCAAATTTAGCATTAAATGCTTGTCAGGCGTAAGTCGTTGTCGTTACTATAATTTCGCGGTTGTGAATTTCCAATTTCCATTGTGGAGCCAGAAATTTTGACAAAAAACCCTGTCTGTGTCTAACGGCTAGTCCACGTGTCAGCTTTCCATTGGTTGTCCAGGAAAATATAATCACGGTCTTCTAACCACTATCAAAAGTCGCGATCGCGAGATACCTAAGTCTTTGGTGTGATTGAGACCATGAATTCCTTTATCTAGTGAGGAAGCTTCAACTCCTTAAGTCGTGGTCACTACTAAATTTTTGCCCTTGTGATTTTTGATCTTTCAACAGACACTTGGGACACCTAGCAGGTTGTGGTTGTGGTTTTACTTCCCTCCATTGTCACTATGAAAGTCACGGTTGCGACCTTGGCATGACACTCATCGCGAATTCCTTTGTGACTAAACCTTTGTGGACTTTGGATGGTTCGTGGCAGCAAAATAGCCTCTGAATTCCTCCGGCCTAGCTTCATCCTTTCTTGTGATTGATTTATGGTCGCGATCTGCCATACACACACCGTGAATTTGGATGATCTTTATATTGTTGGAGATTTTGAATACCATCATGCTTTCAAAAAATCTAACTTATAATCTGTAAAATAACACTTATGAAAATATTAGAACTGATCAATCTCTATTATCAAGATCAAAAGAGATTTATGACTTAGGTTAAACCAACCTCGTCCAACAATCTCCCATTTTTGATTTTGACAACTTAGATTGATCCTAAGAGAAAATAAATGCATGAGTTTTAAAGTTGTGAAGTTGGAATGGTGAATGATTCAATGAATACTTAAAAACTTCTAGACAAAGATCAAAGTAAAATTTTCATCAAAGTAAAATTTTCTAAGTATGACATTTAATCAATCAAAGTGAAATTTCTAAGTATGACTACAATACTCCCCCTCAACTTATGCTATTTACTTGCAAATTATTTTCTCTCCCCCTTAGATTCTTTCTTAATTCTTTCTCTCCCCCTTTAGCAAGGTCAAAGAGAGGGTTTTTAAAGGAAAAGAATAAATGCATAACAAATAGATAAGTGTTCATAAGGAGCAAAGACTTAAGAATTGCAATCAGAAAGGTAAATTCAATCAATATCATAAGACAAAGAATTTCAAAAACAAACATCTTTATTTACTTATAAGCAAGCTATGAGATTAACAACTTTACATTAATAAAATAAAGAGAAAATGCAAAGAAATACTATTCTAGAAGATTGGAGAGTCATCGTCATCTCTAGAAATGTCATCCTTATCATCATTGCCTCCATTTTCAGCTTCATTGCCTTTCTCAACATTGTCATTGCCTTCCTCTTCCAGGGTATCCTCATGCTCAGCAAAATCAAGAAGATGGCAAAAAGGAACACCCAATTTCTCTTGCAAATCCACCATATCGCTGTAAAGGTAAGAGATGAGAAGGAATCTCCTCTTCGTTATTCTCATCATCTTGTCTAACTTGCAGTTAATTGTGGCAAGAGATAGTTTAGTTTTGGGTTTTGGTTGAGGATGAGGACCTGGTAGGCTTCCTTCTTTAATGATAAGCCTCTTCCTTTTGGAGGCTTTTGATGTCTCCATCTTTTTTGCCCCTAAGGCACCCAGGGTTTGCATATATGTCCGGGTGTAAGGCTTTGGCATTTATCAAGTAGGTGAGGTCAAGGAAGTTTTGAGAAGGGAGGAGTTTCTTAGTAAGGAAATTTACATTTTCCTCATTAAGAGATCTAACAAAGTGATAGACTGGTGCCACATACGATGGGAGGAGGCATTTGCTTTTTGGTTTGGTGCTCATGTGGATCAATTGATCTACAAGATAGTGATCGGTTTAGATAGGTTTTTTTTTAACAAGACAAAACAAAAAGGTTAAATCCTTTTGAGACACTTTCTCATTACCATCACCTCTAGCATTTACGAAAAAAGTGATGATATGATGGAGTATCCAAAAGGGGAGGGTTTTGATGCATTTGGCTAGGGAAGTTTTTAGGTTGTGTTTAATCTCAATTGAAATTTCGGACCAAAACTCAAAATAGATTGCGTCAAGTGCATAGATAATGAGCGAGATATTTTCTCTAACTTGAAAGTTAAAAAGGTTTAATAATTGCTCGAAAGTAATAAAATAAGGATCCTCAAAAGCATGAAATATTAACCTATAATGCCCAACATGTGATTCTGCTTTGTAACTTAGTGTTACTGTGCACATGAATTCCCTAATGACTTTCTCATAATCGGGTTCATCTCGAAAGATAAACTCGTTCCATCCCAAGTTGGAGAGGAATGCTCTTATCTTGTTGTTGATCCCAAGGGTCTCTAACAGAAAGGTAGATGGTATTTTGTTTGGGAGGATGATTTTGAAGAGTTGGCTTTGAATTGTTCCTTTTCCTCCTTTATGATTCCTTTCATAAGTTCAAGGGCTGGAGGTACAGATGGTTAGGCCACTGCGTTGGCCTTTTTTGCTCTAGAAATCTTCTTGGGAGCCATTGAGAAAGTAGAGAGATTTGGAGAATTTAGAGAATGTGGAAAGTGATAATTGATTTGGAGTAGAATGAAGTGATAAAAATCATTATTTAGAGGTTTATATAGCCATTTAAAGGGTGTGAAAATGACTTGAAATGACTAGAATTATAGTAAAGACTTGAAAATGGTTGGCAGTAATCACTTAATTGTGTGATAGTTACCAGAATTCGCGATCACTAAATCCACAGTCACGACTATTAATTCTAAAAAATGTAAGTAACGAACAAAAAATCCTCGAGAATTGGAGCGTCCAATGGTAAGAAATTTGAATTTTTGACTAAATTCACAGTGAAGAGTAAAATTCATGACTACGAATTGACGTTTGTCAGCCTGGTGAGATGAACCTTTAATTCGTGGCCATGAGTTAAGGATAGTGACTGTGAATTATAAGGCAAGAAAGATAATCATGAAAAAGCTAAATTTGACAATTAAAGTGGTGATCCACATTAATATATTGATGCTTAATTTATGCAATTTGATATAGAAAAGTATAATTGCAATTAAAATTAAGATATCTAATGATTAATATCACATACAACCAATACACATAGCAATCAAACAAAAGATCAAAACTTTTCAATTTAGGGAGCTTCCATCAAGCATTCCCAATTCTCTCTTAATGAAGTTCAACCTATCTTCATTGAGAGGTTTAGTGAAAATATTCGCAAATTAATGATTTGCGTCTATAAATTCTAACACAACATCACTCTTTTGGATATGATCTCTAAGAAAGTGATGTTTAATATTTATGTGTTTGCTCCTAAAGTGTTGGATGGGAGAGAGATTAATTGCACTAGTGCTGTCACATTTGATAGGAATGTAATCAACGACTTTGTCAATTGTTGTTTCATCTAAATCACTTGAGTGCAACAACAACCTGTAGCTACATACTTAGCTTTGGCGGTGGATAGGGCAACTGAAACTTGCTTCTTGCTAAACCAAGACACTAAACATTCTCCTATAAATTGGCAGGTTCTAGTAGTACTCTTTCTATCTAAAAGACTACAAGAATAATCCGCATCCGAATAGCCTATGAGACTAAAAGATGAATCCCTAGGATACCATAATCCTAAGTGCAATGTACCATGCAAATATTTGAAAATTCTTTTGACAACATTTAAATGTGATTCTTTGGGAGAGGATTGAAATCTAGCACACATACATGCACTAAACATAATGTCAGGTCTTGAAGCAGTAAGATAAAGTAGAGAACTGATCATACCTCAATATCTCTTTTCATCAACTATCTTACCTGATTCATCTTTATCCAGTTTGATGGTACCACTCGTGGGTGTTTTTGCTACTTTGCATCCATCCATGCCAAACTTCTTGAGTATGTCTTTGCGTATTTAGCTTGGTTGATGAAGATCCCTTCTTTGGTTTGCTTGATTTATAGACCAAGGAAAAACTTGAGTTCTCATATCATGCTCATTTCAAATTCCCTAGTCATACACTTAGCAAAATCCTCAAAAGAAGATTCATTAGTAGCACCAAAAATGATATCGTCAACATAAATTTATACTATACGGGTATCATGTTTATGCCATTTTACAAACAATGTAGTGTCCACCTTTCCCTTTGTAAAATCAATTTCAAAAGAAATGAACGAAACCTTTAATACTAAGCTCTTAGAGCTTATTTCAACCCATATAAGGCTCTATTCAATTTAAAAACATAATTAGGAAAACTATGTGATTTAAAACTAGGAGGTTGTTTAACATATACTTCATTCTCATTAACTCTATTTAGGAAAGCACTTTTGACATCCATTTGAAAAAGTTTAAAATTCATATGACATGCGTTGGCTAAAAGAATCCTAATAGCCTCTAACCTTATAATAGGGACATAGATTTCATCATAGTCTATGCCTTCCTCTTGGTTGTAACCTTTTGCAACCAATCTAGCTTTATTCCTAGTGATGAATCTTTACCCATCAAACTTATTTCTAAACACCCATTTGCAACCTAGCGTTGGGTGTTCCTTAGGCCTAGGAACAAGTTCCCATACATTGTTTCTCTCAAATTGGTTGAGTTCCTCTTGCATAGCAATCACCCAACTTTCATCATCAAGAGCCTCATGAATTGATTTTGGCTCAAATTGAGAAATAAAAGCAAGGTTATTATCTAAAAGATTAAGTTGAGATCTACTACTTACACCCTTTGAAGTATCACTAATAATTAAATCCTTGGGGTGATGCTTGGAGAATCTTCAATCCTTGGGTGGATCTTGACTTGGCAATGCTTCTTGTTGATGTTTTGGTTAATCATCTACTCTTGATGATTCACCTTTATCTTTGTCTTCATCTTCCTCTCTTATAGTGTGCTCCAACTCCCATTTTTCAAAGTCACTGACAAGATCATCAACAAAAGAACCTTTCCCAAGATCAAGCTTACTTGATTTATCAAAAATAACATTCATAGACTCTTCAACAACCATAGAACTTTTGTTAAAGACTCTATAAGCTTTGCTAGAGGTGGAATAGCCTAAGAATATCCCTTCATTAGTTTTTAAGTCAAATTTCCCAAGATTATCCTTAGTATGGTTGTTGAAGTAACACTTGCATCCAAATACTCTTAAGTATGATATCTTGTGTTTTCTACCATTCCATAGCTCATAAAATGTTTTATTGAGAATGGATTATTTAAAAACTCTATTTACAATATAACACGAAGTATTAATGGCTTCGGCCCAAAAGTAATTTGGTAAAGAATACTCATTGAGAATAGTTCTAGCCATTTCTACTAGTGTTTTATTTTTCCTATCTACAACACCATTTTGTTGTGGTGTTCTAGGGGTTGAAAAATTATGAAAAATCCCTTTCTGTTGAAAAATTGTGAAAAATCTCATTCTCTAAATAATAAGATTTAAAAGCTTCATTTTGAAATTCCTTTCCATAGCCACTTTTTATAGAAGAAATGAAGTAAGCCTTTTCATTTTGAATTTTTTTTGCAAAACTTTTGAAGGCATCAAAGGTATCATACTTATGAGCTAGAAAGAATACCCAAGTAAACCTAGAATAGTCATCAATTAGGACTAGTGCATAATGTTTTCCACCTAAACTAGCACTCCTAGTAGGTCTTATCAAGTCCATATAAATTAGTTGAAAAGGTTCAAATGTACTTATAACATTTTTAGCTTTGAAGGAAGATTGATGTTGCTTCCCTATTTTGCAAGGACCACATGTCTTGTCTTTTGAGAAACTTAGATTGGGAAGACCTTCCACTAGCTTTCCTTTAGATAAGCTTTATAAGAGCTCTATGCTAGTATGTCCAAGTCTTCCATGGCATAGCCAAGCTTCTTTACTAAGAGACATAAGACACTTAAAAGATTGGTTAGCCAAATTTTCTAAGTCAATTGAGTAGGTATTGCCTTTCCTTTCACCCTTGAAAACAACCGTTTTATCCACTAATGTGGTAACTCGGCATTCTCTAGGGTCAAAGGTGACTTTATTACCTTTGTCACACAATTGACTTATACTTAACAAATTATGTTACAAGCCATCAACTAACAAAACATCATTAAGTAAAGAGCAACCATTCTTACCAATAGTTCCAATGCCAATTACCTTACCCTTGGCATAATTACTAAATGTGACATTGCCACC
>CATIWR010266282.1:0-11604 GCA_949677035.1 Omphalea diandra | reverse complement strand
ACACACACACACACACACAGATATATATATATATATATATATATATATTATGAGATGATTATAACAACATATCTCGTACCAATGACCTGTATCATGGGTTGATGCGTAGATAAAAGATCAGCTATCAAAGCAGCAGGTGTATCATAGGCAGGTGAATGTGCAAGTGCAGTGGGTGGTGAAAGAGGCAAAGAATGTGAAGGTGATGCTGCAACAAGTGGAGCCAGGGATGATACAGTGGGCTGATCATATAGTGGTACATAAGGTGACGAAGAAGAAGGCCTATCATATTGGCCTCAACTAGTACCTCACCCTGATAAACTCCCATGATAATCTTTCCCTTACATCATATGAAATATATAAATATGTATGTACAGAAATTCACTTATATTCAAGCATTATAATGTAAATATTATAAAAGGAGTTGTGATAACACTGCCTTTAATCACAATCAACATTATGTAAATTAGCATCATCATCCTCATTATCATCTTCATCATCACCTAATTCTTCATTGTCCTCATTATCACTTTCATTAATGTCAATAAATGAACTTATTGGATTAATCAAGCTCATTTGTTGATTTTTAACCTAATGATCGATTTCATGAATATTTGTATAATCATCTTAGAAAGGTTCATTATTGACAGTAGAAACTTCCATAATAGATCTAGCTTTTATTTTGCAAACAGTCCACTAATCATTCTTGTCCTGATTTAAAGCTAGGATATGTGGCATAATACACCTGTATTGCTTGTGAGGTGAGGACAAATAGTTCATACTTATTGAATTTTTTTTTATAGTTTACATTAACAAGTTTGTATTGCTTGTGAACTAACATACCAACATTTGATCTAGGATCAAACAACTTGTAGTAGAATAAAACAATTATTTTGTAGGGTAATATAGGGTACTTTAACTCCATAAATTTAGTTAATTGACCATAGTACTCTTATCAGCACCATAATTTGTGCCCTTTATGTAAACCTCACAATTATTAGTTGCTCCATTAGAACCATGTGCTCTTTGGTGAAATTTGTAACTGTTGACAAAATATCCATGATACGATTTTACAGTACGTAATGGACCTTGTGTTAAATATTTGACGAAAATATTAGTAACACTATTTAATCAATTATGTGCCTATAATTTATACTATTTCGGTGACTAAACATTAAATTGTTACACATACTTGAAAAATATGAGTTTTTCATGCATTTTATATACTCACATATTGATTAAACCAAATAACAAAATCATTCTCCATATATGCATCAATTTGATTTTCAATGATTGTTAGGTAACTTTATCGTAACTCTGACACATAAAACCTTCATAGCATATGAATAAAATAATAGACATAAGTATATAAAACTATAATTTCATATTATTACTGTAAAATATAAATTAAGATGAATACTTACTCAATAAAAGGTGTTACTTCGTCACAAGTAGAATGTATGTGTGTGCAACATGTTATTCTTTATCAATCAGTATTCTTATTTTGAACCCCATAATGGGCGACCTGAAGGTTTAAATATACTAAACATTCCATCATATTCTTCATAATCCTCTCTACATTTGTCATTATTTTTGGGTACTTTTCGATGTCATGTATTAACATGGGGCTCAAACTAGTGCGCACATAAATCTGAATCTTCTTTAACCAAATATGAATTGCATATCGAACCTTCAACTTGAGTTTTCTTTCACACTTTATTTTTTTAACTTCTAAAGGCACCTTTTGAATGGATACATCCATCGATATTGAACAAGACTTGCAATTCTTGCTTTATATGAAAGATGAGTAGGGAGATGTTCCATATAGTTAAAAAAGCTTAGGGGAAATATACGTTCAAGCTTACATAAAAATAACAAAAATCTCTTACTCTTGCCACCTCATATCATCCACATGTATAATAGTTTGAAGTTAAATCCTTGAAGAAAAGGCTCATCTTTATTAAGGCTTGCCAAACATGTGATGGAAGTAGTTCCTAAAATGTAGTTGGTATTAAATGCTACATGACATATGATAATCATGGCTTTTCATCCCAAACAACTTAAGCCTTTCTTTGTCCACACATCTGCCCATATTTGAGACATATCCATCTAGAAATCACAATCCTTTAACCCATTTACAAAGAGTCGTTTTTCCCCATTTGTCAAAAGTGTAATAGGCTTTAGGATATTTTCCAGTTTCAGGATCATGATCTAATTTTGGTCTTTGACAAAATTGTTTCAAGTCTTCAGTTGATTTGGAATTATCTTTGGTTTTTCCTTCCATATGATAGTAAAACATGTACAAACAAATGTGATATCTCCAAGTGAATGATATAAAACATGTACAAACAAATGCGATAAACATCTTATCACAAGTTTCATATCACATTAATTAGCACATATTTCAATATGCACATGAAGAACAATACGGAGAACAATATCATATTGCCAAAATTTATACTCATGTCATGATTTTATTCAGACAATACACTTTCAAACTGTTCTATGGGACAATTTAGTGAATTACTCACACTTACTACGAGTAATTCACTAAATGAGTTTTTAAGGCTTAACCCTAATAGTCTAACGAAATTTCAATAGAGTTCCAATATAACCAAAACCGACCAAACCTCAATATGAGGTTGATAATTGACGTTCCTACAAGAAAAAAAAAAACGCTTCTAATGTATTTCCTACCATAACCCTAATACTATGAATAAATACTTTTGACATAATTATTCATCACAAATCAATGCCACAACTTGCCATTATTCATCAACAATTTTCTAAATTTATACAAATGAATGTATACTATATAACAATAATTAAATGAATATCACATTCCATAATTAAGAATAATATAACATAAAATTACAACTAAATTTCTAATTAATATGCCAAATAAATATATATATATATACTAAAGTTAATTCCTTAATTACTAATAAATTTCTAATAATTCATAATTTGCTAATTAAATAAATAAATTAATTAATTATTTACCAAATTATTCCTTAATAATTACTTTTAAATTTTCTAGTTAATATACAATTCAAAATAATATCATAAATATTAATTTCTTATGTTGTAATGTCTTATTTCCTAATAAATTTACCAAATAATATAATATATTATAAATTAATTTAACAATTAATAATAAATTCCTAATGATTTCTAACTTTCTAATTTATTACAAAAATAATAACAATAATTAGTGTATGACTTTCTAATTAATTACATAATTATTTGTTAATTTGTGTTCTTCTAATTAATTACAAATTTAATAATTAATTCCTATTTTTTAAAAAATCATTACAATATTAATACATCATTTCTTAGTTTCTGTTTATTATAAATTTAATTATGATAATTAATTTTCTAATAAATCACATAATTTCTAATCATTTACTATTTCAAATATTCAAATAATTTTAGAAGTTAACAAAATTTTCTCTAAAAATTAAAAACAAGTCACTTTATAAAAACCTCCTAATTTTCAACATTTCAACTTTCACATAGTTAACAATTATAGATTTATAAATAATAACTCTAAACATAAATTACTATTAATTTTCACATAATTTGTAACAAATTTTATTTAACTAAACTAAATAATATTATGAAAAATAATTAAATTTTCAACAAAATCTATTTAACTAAACTAAATACTATTATAAAAAATAATCAAATTTTCAAAATCAATATTTCATATTTTAAAATTTAACATAATTTGCAAAAAAATATATATTTCATAATTTTAACATAATTTACAAAAAAATATTTGATATTTCATAATTTTAACAGAATTTACAAGAAAAAATATATTTTACATTGTAATTTCACATAATTCATAAAACATAATTTCAACAAAACTAACTAAACAATATACAAAATAACTAAATTTCCTAAATCAAAATTAATGAAATATTATACAAAAAATTAAAAACCAAAACATACCTTGTTGATTGTCAAGAATCTAAAGAGAGAGATATCAAACAATCCACACCAACCAACCTAACCCATAACCTAGAAAATTGCAAGAAGAGGAGAAGAGGGTGATCAGATGAAGAGGAAATAACAGTGCCAAATGGAAGAGATGTTGTTGGTGGTAGGAAGAGGAGGAGCCATGGGTGGGAGGGGGGAAAGGAAAAGAAGAGTAAGATGAAGGAAAAAGAAAGAAAGAGAAGGGGGTCGAGTGGGATGGCTACCACCTTATGCAACCCTAATGGACCAAAGACAGCCCCATTAGTGTCTATCAGTCACAATGGGCCGATGGATATAGCGATGGCCCGGTCCATCACTAGACAACCAATGGACAAGATTGTCATTAGAATTGCGACGAGCTCAGCCGTTTATGGTGGCCCAGTCCATTGCTAAATTATTAGGTTTCAATACTATAATTTGATGTTATATTATTTATTATTAATATATTATTAATGACACTATATATATTATCTCAATATATATTCTTCATATTAAATATTATATCATTATAATATAATATTAATCTAATATATATATATATATATATATATATATATATATATATATATATTCTTAACATATATTAATTTTTATTAATTTTAATTTTAATTTTATATAAATTATCTTAATATATATATATATATATATAATTTATTAATTTAATATTAAATTTAATATTCTCCATTAATATTATATATTTAATATTATATGTATAGTATTATATTTATATATTTTATGTATTATATTGTAATTTAATAATGTTAATATAGTCATTTAATGTTATTAATTTATTATATTATAATTTAATATTATTAATATTATTTAACTTGTGATAAAATGAAGTTGAGTCTAGTCAAAACCTGTTAGGCTCGATCTCAAGCTCAACTTTAAAATTTGAAACTTGAGATCAAGTTGTAGGCAAGCCGAGTTGATCGATCAACTTATAAATATATTTAACCTCAACTAGATTTTTCAGCATCTCGATTTGAGTATTTTGATACATAAATTTGTCTCACTCGATTATTCAAGTAGCAAGAGCTAGAATAATCTCAAGTCAATTGCAAATATTTATCAACTTGATCTTTAGTAGTTTGCGAGTTGTCTCAGTTCATTTATACCCCTATATTTAGTATTATTACTATATTTATATTATTTTACTTAAAAAATTATATTATAATTTAATATTATTAATATGTTACATTATTTAATATTAATTATATATAATTTAACATTTATACTATTTTTTCGATATTGATAAATTATTTAATATTATTTATAATAATTTATAATATTTATAAATTTTAAATATTTTTTTTTATTTTTCTAGCTTAATGATAGAATTTTGTCGTTAAGTCTAGATTTCATCACTAGCTTAGCAATAGAAGCTTCTATTGCTAAACTAGCGATAGATATATCATTGCTAGCTTAGCGACAATAGTTCCATACTAAGCTAACAACGACACATTCATCGATAGCTTAGTGATGGATAACGATCGTCACTAGCTTTGCCATGGACATTTTGTCACTAAGATAATTATGGTTTCTATCCATCATTGGCTAGTGATAGAATTTTCTTCTTTAACCAACGATAAAAAATTTCATCACTAACCCATCGGTAGGAAATTGTCGCCAGTTTTGCCTATAAATTTAGCGATGAATTTCAAATATGTCACTAAATTTAAGATTTTGTCAGTAATCTATTGCTAGTTAGATATAAAAAAAATTTTGTCGCTAAATCTATCACTATTCTAGTAGAATTTTATAGTGTAATATGGTATTTGGATATTAATATTTTCTAGTTACTGGATGAATAATGAACATCTACATTTCATTTTTTTCTATTAAAATCTACATTTTTCATTTTCATATAATAGTAAAAAAAAAAATATGGCAAAGAATAGGGAATCCCTAGAGGGGCAAGGAAAATTTTGTCTCCATTAGGTAAGCTGAGGTCAAAGGAAAGTCGGTAGATATATGGCTAAGTTAAGGGGCAAAGGACCACTCCTTGCCCCCACCTTATTTACATTCCTATTAATGTTATCAAATTCGTTATTTGACTCATATGATCTTATGAGTCAAAATATTATGAATGATCTAACACATACACAAAATCACTTTCCCTAAAAAATCGAGTGAAATTGCATGCCAACTTAATAGAATCAGTAAAATCACGATTTTATACTCGATTTTAACGAGTTCAGTAAACAAGAAATCTAAGCTTCTTTATTTACGGATTGGGCATTCTAATAGGTTTACAAAGTGAAAGATCCAAATTTTTTTACCCATGCCATTTGCGTTAGTAAAAAATGGTGTGTATTGCATGTCATTTTTCTTCACTCCTCTTTTCTATTGTAAGATTTGACTTAGGGATTTAGGAGGTTCACTTTGCCTTCTTCATTTCTCTTCTTCTCCTTCTTTACTGCTACTTGACTTTGCTTCTGTTGTTGTGTGCCTCTACTTCTGTAACTGCTACTTACTTCTCTATGCCCCAAAAAAGCAATTAGTTTTGAAAGTCAAGTATCGTAGTAACTTCTTAGCTGCTGATATTGCTAATCCTTTCCTTTTGTGTTAATTTATGCTTTTAGCTTCATTTATATTGAATTGAATGTACAATGGTGTGTCATTATATGATTAGTTAGGTTGGGTTTTGTTATTCACAAATTATTATTGGTTTTTAGCTTCTACCTCCTTTTAATGTCATTCAGAATTGTTAATTATTAGTTGGTTTTTGTTAGTTGCTCTCCATAAGAATCTTTATAATTCTTGTTTATTTCTTTTCATATTGATGATTAGCAACTCTTTGATTCTTGTATTAATAATTAATTAGGTTTTCTTTTCATATTAATAATTAGTTGGGTTTATTTCTTTAATTAACAACTCTTTGATTAGCAACATTATTTTAGTATTGACTTGACTCTTTCTTAGACCGCGTGATCTTTTTCAAATATGCCTATTGTATCTCTTTCTCAGTTTTTTATTTATGAGTTTTACATTGGTTTTAATGGGCAAAGTCAAACAAAGCCCATAAATTAGAGAATCAAAATGTATTATACTTGTTTGTTTAAATGCCTATAAGAACCATTCTAATATTAAGTTGCTTACTTGTTAAATGATTTTTGTTACTAAACCATGTTTGTTTAAAAGTTGAACCTTATGCTTTTCAAGTTACCTATAACCATTGAACTATCACATAAATAATACAAAATATCGTATTTTTGTATGAGAATTTATATATGTATAATTATAGTTTAAAGGGTGTTTTATTATATTGTAAAATTTATTATTTTACAATTTTAATTTTAGGGTCCTCTATCAATTCTAGTGTAAGAAAGTGAGTTTGGCAATCTTGATTCCTAGCCATAGGTAAGGTATTCAAGCTACCTATATATCCTTTTGTTTGAGAATTAGGACACTGTAGTCTTCCTCATGAAGGGACTTACAAAAGGGGTAGAAGGTGAAAAGTAACCATATTTAGTGTTTGGTTATAAATGCTTACCTGGAGAATGTTTACGACTCTAACTTATCTTAACTCTAAATTTTTATTGAGAGATCTTGATAGGAGTTATTATGACAATGATTAATGTGCTTTAACTACCTCTAATTGAACTTTATTTCAATGGAGTTTAGGTATGAGTTAACCTGGGTTGGTGTTATCATTTGAGATTTGCTTCCTTTAGTAGAACTTCACTTTCAGTTGAATTTTACTTTGGAAGGTTAATTTGCTTGGACAACATTCCTTATTAGAAGAGGGCTTGCTCTAAGTGGATGTGATTGCCAAGATTACTTATCTTATTGAACCTATGAAAATTCGTTAGACCAAAACAAAAAAAAAAAAAAAAAATGAAAAAGACTCTTATAGAAATTCTTTATAGAGTTTAAAGGAGGAAAGAGTATTAAGAAGTCTTTGTAAAAGTGAGAAAAGTTGATGAATGTGTTTTATATTACTTTATTATGTTGTCGAAAATCAAAAATTCAAAATTAGTACCACAACTTTATATTATTGATATATATTACATAAATATATAATAGTATATTAGCCATATATCTTTATATTTTAAATTAAATATAAAACACATAATATTGAATGATATATGATACATTAAGATTGCAGCTATGAAACTAGCAAAAATAAGATTTTAGCTATGAAAATAGCAAAAAGGATTTAATACAAAATAATATTTTAAGTTATATATTAAATGTTATGGATACATCTTATATGCACCAAGTTACATTTAGTGATATTTCAAATCAAGCAAATAATATATGGTATACAAATCTAGTTTTCAGTTATATTTTATAGATTTTAATTACGACATGATTAATGATAGTTACTATTCGATATGAATGCCAAATCATTACTATTTGAAACTATAGCTTTGCCCATTTTATGCATATTGTTTGACTTTAATTCTTGAGTTAATTTGTAGTTGTCAAGTGCTTTTATAGTTTTTTTTTAATTACATTTTAGTTACATTTATGTTTTGGTGGCTTAGGTTAAACAAAAGGAAAAATATGTGCAAAAATGAGCTAAAATCAGCTTGAAATGAGAGAAGATAGTAGATCATATCATTTTAGAGACTTGTTTCAAATTGTGAATGAAGAATTTAGATATGTCAATCTTCACACTACTAGGTGTTTAGTTTACCATGCAAAAATACCTTATATCATTATGACACAAAAATGAGAAGGAATTATTAAAATATTAAATCATGTTCAAATTATATTAGTAAATGGAGTAATAAGATGTTTTAAATCAATACAAATATGATATAACTAGAAGTTTGTCAAAATTAAGAAGATATAGAAGACGTTTTCAAATTTCCATTATAAAAAAAAAAAAAAGAAAAAGAAAAAAAATCAAAGCATTTAAAGTCTTTGCAAGTCATTAAAAATTCACTCTATATGTCATATAGGCCATATAACATAACATATAAAAGACTGACTACTTATTTAGGAGAGATTAATGCATAAAGCCATAACAAGTGCCAAGTAGGCTATGTAAGGGGCCATGCAAGTGCACCTATATGTTAAAGATGCAATTTTAAGTTATTTTTGGATACTATAAATAATTTTTAGGGTTCCTAAGCCCTCATGTTTTCACCTAGCCACATTCTGGCATAATTTTTAAAGAGAAAAAGTAAAGAAACTAAAGATCTTCACTTTTAAGAATAAGAATCAAAGGTTAAAATCTTAAGATTTGAATATTAAAGCAAGGGTTAAAGATTATAAAGAGAGAAAGCTTCAAAAGGATATTAGAATTTGAACGAGGACTTCAACTATTTCTTTCTAAACTCTTTTTCTTTTGTTTAGTATAATATGTATTTATATCTTGTTTTCATTATTATTAGTCTTAAGTTTGTATCATTTATGAATATGAGTTCATTCTCTCTAAAGTTTAGGTTGAACTTTGAACTCTTGTGGTTGTATTTTGAATTTTGTGTTCAAAAAAATTATTGATTGATCTTATGTTTTAAAACTTAATGTGTGAATGATTTATCACCATTTGTATAATCTAAGGCAGTTTTTTATAAACTAATAGGTGACACACTATTTGTTTGTTAAAATACTTAATCTAGGTTGTTTGTGACATAGACATATGCACACTCCTTTATGATACTACAAGATGCATGCACGTTAAGCATAATATGGCCGAATATATGAATTATTATAAAAACTTAATAGGTTCATACTAATTGCTTGTGATCATAAAAATAGACAACTTTATTAGGAATACACAAGTTATAGCTTGACAGGGCATAGTATATTCATTAGGGCATTTGAACATTAATTAGATTAACATTGACCAATTTGATTAATTAATCATAACATGGTTATTAGATGAAATCTAATCCCTAGGCCTCCATTTAGATTGATTAGTTTAGTTATTAGTTTTAATTAATTATTTAAAACTAATTTTGAGTTCTAAATAATAGTGACACAACACATTTTGGTACTTGACATCCTTTTTTATAAGATCATATTTTGCTCATTCTTTATTAGTTATTAGTGACCTATGCATTTGTAGTTCAAATCTAATAAGAGTTTGAAGTGCCTTGTAAGGTGGGTGAAGGGTGGTATTTATAGGTGCAAAAGATGGAACTGAGATTCAATTTGCTAGATGTAGTGATAAGATCCATTCATATTTTGAAAAATAGATAAAGGATTCATAACTAAGGAGATAAAGATGAAATTATGCCTGATGGATGGAAAATTCCACCCTTATAGGTAGCAATTGCCCCCTCTTGGCTGACAACCAATCTTATTGGCTAATTGTTTATGAGTTTGAGGTTTCAATTTTTAAATTCTGAATTAGATCATTCAAATATCTTATCCAATTTCAAATTAGATTTGCATGTAACTTGAATATGAAAATCTAATTTTAAATCTAATTTTAATTTTCTTTTGAGATTCAAATTTCAATTCTATCTTCTAATATTTATATTTTGTTAAAAAAATCTTTATCATTTTATATAAAATTAAATTTCATATTTCAAATTTCAAGAATTCAATATTCAAATTTAAAGATATATTAAAAAAAGTGAAATCACCATGTTTACTCAATTATTTGTTCCAATTTGTACTATTTGGTTAGTTTTACAAATTTCTTCTCTATCATAAGGCTTTTGAGTAGAGAAGTTAAAGCCATTGAAGTTGTAGAGTTTTTTATGTTATAAAGCTCTACTTTAAATAAGATTTTGATGTAGAAGTAAGGGATAACAATGAGTGTTTACAAGATGGCTAGCCTCAAAAAGGATTAGAAATAATAATAAAAAAATGGTTAGATTTATTAATAAAGATCAAGCGTCTCTAAAAATCTCATGTCTTTGTCTTTCAATACATTAGGTGCATCACCTAATGCAATTAGCACATGTTTACTTGTAATTGGAGTATGCCGAGTGGCCTCCTTGCAACTTATAATGAATTATAATTCCTTGATTAAGGCTTGAATGCTTTGGAATCAACACTTGAACACCTAGAATTATGTTTAAGCCATTAAAACCATTCTAAACATTTATAGGTATTAAAATAATCAATATCTCTATACAAAAAAGGCATTGTTAGACATCATCATTAGGATTCAATAATGCAAATGAATGTGAAATGAGTGCTTACAATTAGTTCCTATTCTTGAAGCACCATCCATGAACAATTGCCATGTTTTCTCTTCATTGATACATGGGATATTTGATTCATCTCTTATGATCTCAACTGTAAAATTTGCAAATACTTAAACTTTTAAAGATGGTTATGATTCATATATGATATCAAACTTTCATAATATTATAATCTATTACGTAATCATTTTGGACATTTTAGCCTCTTATAACACTTTTTAGAAGAGTTGATTAGTTTAAATTATCATAATATAAACTTACAAATGTTGTTTAGATTTTGAAGTCGATATTATAATTACATAAGTTAGCTTTCATAAAATAGGATGTTTTAACTCCAACCTAATTTCGATGGTGTGATATATATATATATATATATATATATATATATATATATATATATATATATATATAGATATATAAAGACACACACACACACACCCGCTCACAAATTTTATCAAAATTACAATGAACAACTGGGGCTGGGCTATGTGGCTGGAGTACTCGCGGC
>CATIWR010266252.1:0-12397 GCA_949677035.1 Omphalea diandra | reverse complement strand
AAAAAATACAAAGGCATATTTTTAAATATTTTTTTAAATATAATAAATCTTGAAACAACTAATTATGAGATCATATAAAAAAAATAATATTCAATATTAACTGTAAAAAATAAATGAGATGATAATAATCAATTAAATATTTAAAAATAAATAATAATTGTCTATAAGTTTCATAACTAAAATCAAGAGTAGAAAATAAATGTGTTTTTAAAGTGGAAAAGTGTTTCTTAATTTTTCAAAATTGTGAAAGCATATCTGAAACGTTTCGAGAGAGTTTTGGTGAGTTTACTAAAAAGTAACATTTCCGAAACATGGAAATACTTTCCTTTGAGAGTTTCCGAGCATCATAACTTGTCGCTTTTGTAGTTCCTATCTAGTTTGAATTCGAATCAATTTCATATTCAAAGATATGTAGATATCGAACCATAAAAAAAAAAAAAAAAAAGGAAAACTGTTGCAAGGAACTAAGATATGGGATCACAAAATACTTGAAAAGTGAAAGCAACTTACTTGATTTGCGGATTTTGGTTCGATGAGAGAGCACCGTCTCTGATGATTGTAATGCAAACAAAAGAAATACGATCAAACCAACAATAAGCAGCCGCTGCGCAGCCATTTCTTTCTCACTATGTGTATTATGAACGCAATTTTCTCTCGTGTCTGAAATCACATGTCATTCATCTCTCTCCCTCTCTATATATAGACATATATGTATGATTATTGGAAAAAGCATATCATCAAGTCTGAAACTTAATTACATGGAAATTTCTTCGTCAGTCAAAGTCCCAAAAAAACAAAAAGAAGTACTAATTTTTCCATGAAAATTTCCTCCACGTGGACCAGAACATTTGACATCCTTCGCTGGCTTGTTAATTCCTAGAAATGGATGTTTTGACCATTTTATACCACTCAATCTTTTACTCAATTTGAATGCAATTTTAAAAAATAATTAAAAATCTGAAAGAAAATTTAAAATACTACTATATTTAAAAATTTTGTCTGAATAATACTTATATAAAAGTTTAATTCAATTCTTTATATAATTCAATTCAATTGATTTCAGTGTCCGAATTCGGATGTTTAGAATAAAAATTTTCAAATAAGGGAATTGGTTTGAATTGTAACATTTCTAACATATATTTGAACAGTAATAAAATGTAATTTATTGTTGGGAATGATCGAAATTTATTTTTAGCGGACATTTGAATATTAATAAAATGAAATTGAAGAATGTGCTTATTTTCACATTTCGCTGTTATTATTATTACTACTATTTTTTTTTGTTAAACCATTATACAGAAGAAATATCTTACATTTGTAACAAGAAATCCTTGATGCTATTCCGACTTCCAGTAAGGATACGTATTGATAAATTAACTATGACCTTGAGCTGGACCTGCCGCTGGTGAACCTTGAAAACCTGGATCGATTTTATTTCTACAAAATTTTCATGCTGTCCATCAGTTATGTTCTTCTGATGATCTCCTGAAACAAATTAACATATGATCATGAAAATTTCCATATTAGTTATTAGGAAATTATAAAATTAAATCCTTTCATAATGAAATATATGATCACATATTGAAAGTGATACTTAGTTTGTGGAGCTTGGTTCGATGAACAAGCGCTGTCTCAAATGAATGTAAACCAACAACAAGCAAGCGCCGTCCGACCATTTGTTTCTCACAATGAAGTACCTGCAGAGAAGTTGTGTACATAAAGTAGCGTAAGACTATGAAATTAGACAGCTTTTTTTTTTTTTTTAATTAAGTTTTTGACATTGGATACTTTCAAAGAAAATCTAGATTGACTTTCAGTGGGATACATGATGTGTTTTTGCCAACTTTTAGTTGGACCCATTCTCTTTTGGGAGCTTGCATTGGTCAAGTGAGACCTAAAACATTGCTACATGAAAAACGCATTTAATACCAGATGAAACCAATCAACAACACTCAATTTTTATTGACTTTATCTTTTATTTTATTTTATTTTTATAACATATTGAGATTAACGCAACAATTTTTTTTTTTTTTTGTAAAGGTTTGGCTTTTCGGTATGTTTGAGTCACTTATTAAATTTATATATAAAAGGAATTTTGCATTAGATTTTGATTTTATACTTAAAAATAATATTTTTTGATTGAGTTAGATCATTTATAATTCATTTTTTAAAATATTTATTTGAATTTTTTGTTATTTTATATGACATTTTTTCTAATTTATTTTAAAATAATTTTTTTAATCAAATAAATTTTACATAAACATAAACATAAATTAATTAATTTTTTATTTTCATTGAAAAACTTAATAAATTAAATATTATTTATTTTTTTAAGCAGATAATTATACATAATAAAAAAAAGTAATTGAATTAAATTCAAATGAAATTAAAATGAAGAAAACATTTTTAATTTTAAATAAATTTTAAATATTTCATTTAGATTGACTCATAGGTCAAGTCAGAACATTTATTTTTTATTTTTTAAAATATATTTAAAATACTATTTAGATTTTGGTAGATTTTATATAGAAATAATTTGGTTTAATTTTTTATTTTTATTTAAATATTTAATAAGTTAAATATAAATTATTTTTTAAAGAAAATTACTATGTGTAATAAAAATGAGTAATTGAATTAAGTTCACATAAAATTAAAAATAAAAAGAATTTTTAAATTTTGAATAAATTATAATTACTTTTAATAATTTAAATTAGTTCATTTTGATTGACTTGCAGATCAAATTAAAATTAAATCAATTTGGATTAACTCATGGTTAGATCGAGTCAAATGTAATCAGAAAATTTTTAAATTATTTCGAATTGAATAATTTAATATTTTCTTCTAGATTAGATCGAGTTTGACTCACGTAAAAAATTGTCACTATACATAAACTGCCACATAACTATTACATATATGACATGTTTGGTTACATTAAAATATGAGAAATGCACATCCATACTAAAATAAGTATTTTAAAAGATTTCAATAGTTTTATTTGACATATTCATATATAAGAAGAATAGTAAGAGAGTTTAAATTTTTTAAAATATGCCTCAAACTAACTTGCCAATTCCTGCTCAATAACTCCCTCATAGTAATAAGTAAGTTGGGGTCTGCCTCAACCTGATCCTCACAGCACGAGAACTTGTCAATAACTGATTTAGAATCCATTTCGATCTCCACCCGTCTGAACCCCAAGGACCAAGCTAGATTTAACCCCGAAAATAAACCCCAGAGTTCGGCCTTAAACACAGGGCAAGAACCAATGAGTTGAGAGAATAAAATAACTGTTACAAAGATATAGGATTAGAAAATACTTGAAAAGCGAAACTTACTTGATTTGTGGATTTTGGTTCGATGAGAGAGCATCGCCTCTGATGGTTGTAATGCAAACAAAAGAAATATGATCAAACCAACAATAAGCCCAACCGTTTCTTTCTCAATATATATTTTGTGAACACAATTTTCTCTAGTGTCTCAATTCACATATCATTCATCTTTCTCTCTTCCTCTCTATATATAGACGTATATGTGGTTTGTAATTACGAAACATATATCAAAAAGTCTGAAACTCAATACCTAGAAATTTCTTAAAAAGAATATGGATACTCTGCAGGAATAGAACAAGCATCCCCAGAAACCTCTTACTAACAATGCTAGTTGTTCTAGCAAATAGATAATGGGAGCTAGCTCGAAAGGGAAGGATGTGGATATAAACAGGAATGCTTCTAACACTGACATGGTATTTTCTAGTGCATAGAATGTGGAAAATATATTTAGTAGGCAGTGTGCGATAGGAGGCATTAAGAATGGTGGTATGAATTTTGTGAGCAAATTACTAACCCCTCCTGATAGGGGAAATTGTTATGAACTTGGAACATTAGGGGTTTTAATGACCCATTAAGCAAACAGTAGTGCACAAACTGATTGTTGAAAAACAAGTGTGAGTGTTAGGAATATTAGAAACTAGAGTTCGAAGATGCAATAAGAAGAAGGTATGGAAAAATTTAAGGCTATTAGGGTGGGAATTACTAGATAATTATGAGTGTGCTGAGCTTGGTAGGATATGGATTATGTTTAATATAAAGGAAGTTTGTGTTACGAAATTGAAGATAGGGAATCAAATCATACATTAAACTGTTAGTTTTAAGGATTGTAGAATGTTATGGACTATGGTTTATGGGGCTGGTAGTCCTTCGAAGAGAGGAGTTATGGCATACTTTGATAGAGATAGCGTCTGCAGTGGGGGAACCTTGGGTGATACAGGGTGATTTTGAAGTTGTTCTATCGGGTGAGGATGTATTAAGGGGTCAGCCAGTCAATTATAACATGACTGGTAGTTTCAAACAATAATTATGTAATGCTATTCTGTTGGAATTAAGGAGTAGAGGTCTTTTCTTTACCTGGACGAATAATCAGTTTGAAGATAGAATTTGATGGCGCTTGGATAGGGCATTTGGTAATTTTGAACTGTTGACAGATTTTTGGGTATTGAGGCAATCATCTTACCTGCTGATATTTCTAATCATTCACCAGTACCGCTGCACTTTAAGGAAAGTATTTCTGGTGGAAGCAAACCATTTACGTTCTTTAATATGTTGTGTAACCATCCTCAGTTTTAAAAAGTCATTGGGTCTGTTTGGCAACAAAGAGTTACAGGAAGCAGAATTTTTCAGCTGTTTACAAAGCTAAAGCAGTTGAAGGCTGAGCTCAAGAATTTTTAATTAAAGGAGTATGCTGATGTATCACAGAAGGTGAAAAAGTACAAAGCTCTACTTTTAAGGGTACAAACAAACATACAGCTTGATCCAGGCAATGAATTGTTATGACGAGGAAAGAGCATGCTTCAATAATGTGAGGTTTTGGTTGAAATCAGAAAAATCATTCCTTAAGCAGAAATCAAGAGTCCAATGGATTGCATTAGGTGACTCAAATAATCGATTTTTTCATAATATGGTCAAGCAACGAAGGGCCATAAACCAGGTAACTAGTTTGAAGCTGGGTGATAGCAGTGCTAATGAAGATCCTGAAATGATTAAGAAGCCAGGTTCATGTTAGACATTTGAATAGAAATTGAATTGAAAGGGTGAAGAAAACAGAAATTGAGTAGAGTTGAGTGGAGAAAACAAAAATTAGGTAGAGTTAAGCCTAAAAATGATAGGATTAAAATGAGTTTTGTTCGATCATTCCTAAATGTTAGAAATTGGGTCGAGTTAAGCCTAAAAATGATTGGATTAAAATGAGTTTGGGTCAACAATTCCTAAAAGTTAGAATAACCAATTAGGTAATTAAATCTAAACCATTATATATCCTTGTACTTTTGTGTATATTTTTAATGTGAAATTTTTTAATCTTAATACTTCCCCTCAAATAGTAACGGCTCAATTGATCACTTGAAATTGAAATTCCTCCTTCTAAAATAGAAATTGAATTGAATACAATGACAGTATGAGATCGAGCCATTGGGACTGGACATCTACACATAAAACCAGGTGACAAACAAAAATTGAACCGGGCCAGACCTCCGTTGATACCATAATATAATTATCGTTGGTTGTATTTATTTTATTAGGGTTGTTATATCGTGGACCCCGGATGTATAACATCATGGTTCAAATGTTTTAATTCATACGTACTTTAACATTCATTGCAAATCTCAAAAATTTTTTAATTTATTTGTGCCAATTCCACTTTTTTTTTTCCTTTTTTCTTTTATTGATTTTCTCTGTATTACTATAAATATAATAAATTGATGAAATATTCAGCTCGTTTTGTTTAGATTTTCTATTATTATTTAATTTGATTTAATTTTAATTTTAAAATTTTTATTTTTATATAAAAATTAAATAAGTTAAAGAAATTATATGCTTTTAATTGGCAAATTAACTCATATACAATATTATATGAAAAAATGAAAAACATGAATATTACATATGATGAAACATTTGGATAAATAATCAATAAACATGAACAAAACAAATAAAAAATAGAATACTAATGAACATTCAAGATAATAATAATGAATATACAAGAGAATACTAATAAGCATTCAAAACAATAATAATGACCATATAAGAGAATACTAATGATATGAATGAGGTTGATTTTTTTTTGTTCCTAATTCATGTGTAACACAAGTTTGAGGCTTTAATTCAAAAATCAAAACAAGATAAACTCTTAAAATCCTAATTAGATTTCTAGAAAACTTGAATTATAAAGATTCAAAATATGTTAATCTCAACTTTAAATTAACTAAGTAATTTAAGACCTAGATTAAACGAGTTTGTGACATTATTAAGAACTCTCTTATTGATTCATTGATGAACGAGTTTGTGACATTACTAAGTAGTTTAAGACTTAGATTCAATGAGATAATCAATTTTTCTAAAAGAAATGTTCTTCATTCATTTTTATTGATTCATTGATGAACAAGAAAGACTATTTATAGCCTTTATAAAACTTATAGAAAACCCTAAGAATAACTTCCTAATTAGTGTTTGCAGACTACCTAATCTATTTAGGAAAAAAAAGACTCTCTTAAGCTAAATAGGAAATAATTAAAAAATACATCAGATATCTTCCTAATTATAAAAGAAGTTTTTTTACATAAGAAAACAATAAAAGTTCTTAATTAGAAAATGAAGAGAATGATATGAAAAGATTTTGTCAATTTTGGAAAGATATTTTGACTTGACTTTTTGACTTTGCTTACTTATGTGTCTCTCCTCTTTTAGTTCCTCTTTAGAACTTTTATTCTTCCACCAAAAGATGTTCAAAATATTCTTAGAACCTTTTGGAACCCTCTAGAATATTTTGTACAAAATTTCACCATTTGTAGAGTTAGACTTCTTGATTTCATTTTGAGGATCTACACGTGAAATGAAAGTTTAGAAATGATCATTTTGCCCTTGTGAAGAAGATTGTCCAAATAAAGCAGGTCCAAATAAGACATGTTCAAATATGACAGCTCTAAATATGGTAAGTCTAAATAAAATAAATTCAAATATGACATTTCCAAATATGATAGCTTCAAATATAACAAGTCCAAATAAGACAAATTTAAATATGGTAGTTTCAAATATGACAGTTTCAAATATGACAGATTTGAAACTTTTTTGATGCCTTCCTCCTTTCGAAGGAGATCTTCTCGCTAATTCCTTTCATTCTTTGTAACTTTAAGTTGGCCCTAACTTGGTTCATATTAACTAATTAACATTTAAGATACTAATAAACATGCAACATATTAGTAATAAATAGACAAACGAATGTTAATAAATATTTAATAAAATATTAATGAATATCCAATAGTGTAGTAATAAATCATGAAAGTGTTTATGAACCGTAAAATAGTAATGAACATACAAGAGAATACTAATGAACATTCAAGATAATGACAATTATTAATCATTTAATATGCAATGAACATACATGTCATATGCTAAAAACATATGAACATTTAAGATACTAATGAACATATAAAGGAATATTAATGAACATTCAATAAAATATTTGATGAACATCCGAAAGTGTTTATTAAAATATAGTAAAATAGTAATAAATATATAAGAGAATACTAAAAAACATACAACCGAATAGTAATGAAAAAATTTATTAACATAAGTGAAATGATACTTTAGAAAATATTGAATAAAAATTATAACTCTAATTTAATTAACCATTTTCTTAATTTATGTGAAAAAATAAGTCTACTTTTTCTAAATAGATGAAATAATAATAATAATAATAATGTCAATAGAATTAAAAATAAAAAAAAATGATGCACAAAATTATAACTATAAATATTTAAAGCAAAGAAAGAAGTAGTAAACAATAAATGCACACTTACATAATGTCGCATCGTGTTTTGGACCTTGGATCATGAAATATTGTGGTCTGGGATCTATTATATAATTTGTCGTCTTATTGAGAGAGTAAGAATATATACATGATCTTACAATGACTAGGAAAATATTAAGCCTAAAATTATGAAAATAAAAGCTAAAAGGATATGAATACAAAAGGCAATAGTAATGAAAGATATATATTGATATTATATACAACTGATAGTCCAAATGGATATTTTAATCTTTTCCTTGAGAAATGTTGGGATATAATTGAGTCGGATGTGTGTGCTGCAAATAGAAAATCTTTTTGAACTAGTATCGTGTTGAACACATCAATACTACAACATTGACAGTCATCCTAAAAGTTCCTAGTCCTATTGATTTGGATGTTTATAGGCCAATTGCTTGTTGCTCAGTTGTGTACGAGTGTTTAGCTAAGGTTATTGCAGAAAGGTTAAAAGCTAATATGGGCATAGTGGATCGTGGAAACAAAATTAAAAAGATTAAGTTTTTAGAGCATCATAAAATCACGTGAACCAAGATGGATGAGGAATACTCTGTTGAATTTAAGGGAGTGCTGAACAATATGTTTCGATATGAAGTAAGGAGTGAAAACTCTAATTCCTTTTGGTTTGATCTATGGGTAAAAGGTTAGTCTTTGATTGCTAAATTCTCGGTATATAATTTGATTGCTAAATTCTTAGTATATAAATATAAAGGATTTTGACATGTCCAAGAAATAGAGTATTGTGAATATTATAAAAAATAGGCATTGCAGATTACCCGATCCTTTTGACTCCATAACAGCTCAAGCTTGAAATTTTATCAAAAGAACATTGCAAATTTAGGAGATAAACAATGACAAAGTGTATTGGAAACTTATTATATATGACCAGTTTTCTATTATAAGTGCGCGGGAGGCTATCAAAAGTAAGTCTATAAAAATTTCTGAGTTTAATTTGGTGTGGAGTTCTGCAATAATTTCCAAACAAAGTTTTATATCTTGGTTATAGTTTTATATCTTAGTTTGCAATCAAAAGGAAGTTGCTAACGAGAGATAAACTGAAATCTTGCAGGTAATTGAGAATGATAAATGTATGTTCTATGCTCATAAGATAGAAATAGTTTAGCACCTGTTTTTTAAATGCTCTTTCACTATTCAAGTGTGGAAATTAGTTCTAGCTGAGTTGAAAATAAATCGTGCTCCTTTGTCGTGGTCTTATGAAGTTAAGTGGTTCATAAGGAGAGTCAAAGGGAAGAATATGATTCATAAGAAAAGAAGATTGTTCTTTAATGCTTGTATATACTGTACATGGCAGGCTAGAAATAGATGTATTTTTCAACAACAAAATTATATTGTAGATGAGATTTACAATACGATAATAAGTCTGATTAGTTTTAACGATTGTGGGTTTAGATTCTTTATATTTTATTAATCTACATTTGGTGATTCAAAAAAAAAAAAAAGATAATACTTTTCTATTATTCTGGTTTAGATACTTTTCGAAATGTTATGTTAATTTTTGTATGTAATTCACCTAATTTCATACTAAACATGTTTTAAAGTACTAAAATACACTTACCAATAGAAATTCACTTTAATTAATCACTTTTATAAACTAATTTATTTTTTATAATTCAGGAGGATAAAATTATATGAACACCCAAACTTCAGTGAGCATACTCAATCATAATGATAGCTAAGAAAGTATAGTGATTACACAAAAATTAATCTTTTTGTTTGCACTTCCTTGACTTTAACTTTTATTTGTTATTTATGATAAGGGAAAACAAAAAAAAAAAAAGATATTAGACTATTGCTACATTAATTAAATTTGAGAATGTAATAATCTAATTTCATGATTTGGATTACTTTCTTTATTGATTTCTTCCCAAAAAAAAAAGGAGTGAAATCATCACTTTGTCAATTTGCATGAATTTGTAAAAAAATTCCTCCATGTGGACCAGACATTTGGACATCCGTGGCTCTCACTCCAAGCTGCTGAAATTCCGAGAAATGGATGCTTTGACAAATCTTGTGTATTATTAATTAATAAAAGGAGTTGAAACTTGGCCACCTTGACAAAACAGATTTTATATATGTTTTTCCATCATTTCTTAATCCACAATAAGGGGAAAAAAATGATAATATTGGCTTTGTTCATTTGTATAATTAATTAATTGTAAGTGTACAATCTTGATATAAAATATTATAAAGAATTACTTTTATGCAGTTGAATTAAGATTATGGAGGCAGTTGATCGTTTTTTTCTGCCAAATCTGTTTATTCACGCTTTTCACACATTGAAAATAATCCAAATCGGGAGTTCTTGTTTTCCCATTTTTCAGAGAGTTTTGAAATTCAATAATACGTAACTATAACATTGCATCTTATTGTTATTCATCAAGAAGAGATCCAAGCTGTATTTGGACTATGCATGATATCCTTTTCGTAGGCTATTATGGGATTGAAGGCAATCAGGAAGGCAGCAAGCCAACAATCCTTAATTTATTTATAGGAGGGAACAACAAGAAGCCTTGGATAGATTCCCAGCGGGTTCAGAATATTTTTTTTTACTTTTTTAGAGTATAAGATGCATTAAACTAATGTACTCCAAGAATATGAAATAATTAATGTCCGGGAGATCTCCCATGTGGTCCTGGTGTTGAAAAACTTCCACTTGCACCAATTTACATCCCGCGAAATTTTGTGGCTGCTGTTCTTCTGCAATTGCAACAGAGAGGAATTTGTTCAATTAAGGAGAAAATTACAACTTATATTAAAGAAATTAAGGAGATCTGATGTGATCATTGATTCCACCTATATACGTATATATAATAGCTACAAGAGTATTGCATCTAATACAGAACTCACTGGTTTTATGGCATGACCAGTGACAGGTCATGAATGATGGAGATTAATATAACATGACCGGTCATGTTAATCAAAACATGAGAGCATCTAAATCCTTATTCGGCTAGCAACATGCCAGGTAGGAACAAGAGAAACGCAACCAATTTGATCATGTAAAGAGATAATAATAAAGTATTTTGCGCCATTTTAATTAATTGTTTACGAAAACAAATGACGAGTTTTTATGCTTATTTATCATCCCCCCTTGTATCCCTTTTACACTTGATTACGTATAATTAGTCTTACCACATGATCTCGTTTCACGGGAAGTAACTTGTTCTTGTTGACAATTGGCAAATTCTTTGTTACAATTTTGTTTAATTCTTTTGGTTTGCGACTTCATGTATTTTCTTAGAAGCTATATCAGTGTTTTTAAATGGCAAACATAAAGAGTAGGTTCAATTTCTAATCATATTCAATAAATTTATTCACAATTAAAAAGATTAATGGTCAAAAGAAATTTTTTGTGTTTGTTCAACAATCAAGCCTTTTTTTTTTTTTTTTAATGTGAGAGAGTATATGTACTCACATTGAAAGATTCATCAACTGTAAGCGTGCAGAAATGAGTATATAAAATTTGATGATTTGTTTGAAATGCTGAACAATTGATTTTACTTAATTTCTAAAATGATTTCTTGCCAAAAAATTGTGATAATGATTTCTTATTTTTGTTTTTCTCATCGTGATGATGGCAAGAAATGTGAAATCATCACTTCGTCAAGATGTTAGTGAATTTCCTCGAAAAGGGCCAGGCCGGAAATTTTGACATTGGTGGGTTTCCTACATCCTATCTCCAAGTTACAGAAATTTCCCAGAAAAAAAAATGTTTTGACAATTCCTTGCCTGTCCCAGTCCTCCCTTACACAATCATAGGCCATATGATAACGAGAAATTTCTCCGGGGCAAGTTGCTAAAAAATGGACTTGTAATAGAACTGTGAGATTATATGTTCTATCTCCATTAAAGTTAAATTTTGACATTGGTGGGTTTCCTACTTCCTATCTCCAAGTTACAGAAATTTCCCAGAAAAAAAAAATGTTTTGACAATTCCTTGCCAGTCCCAGTCCTCCCTTTCACAATCATAGGCCATATGATAACGAGAAATTTCTCCTCATTGAAATAGCTACATTGTATAGGTATTTCAATATTAACATTTGCAGCAGACTCCTCATTAGGTCTTTCAGACCCTATAGTAACCTCTATGTCATCACCCTCTGTATATCTAGCAATCCCTATATCATCACAATCCTTAGATCCTCTATCCCTAAATCAACTCCCTCATTTGTATTATCAACCCAATCTAGTAGCAGTATGTCTTAGCGGTAAATAGGGACATCCATATTATGGTCTTCATAAAACACTACCTCACGCACCCAACTGTATTTGTTAATGTAATTTAATACCCTTCCAAATGTTTCATTATCATGCAATAAAAATAATCCATCAATTATATCTCTACTAGATTTAAGCACATAAATACTCCTCGCATTCCTGACACCTAAATCCTCTTATATTTCTTTCAAATATGTGTATAAGACAAGAAATTAGGGTAAAAGTTACACACAACATCAAAATTCACCATTAACATACTTAAGTTCAGGATCTAACACCCAATCACCACTATAATTAAATCTCAAAT
>CATIWR010266225.1:0-46798 GCA_949677035.1 Omphalea diandra | reverse complement strand
TATATATATATATATATATATATTTGTGTATAGTTTGATTCATATAGATTGAGGCCTAAATTATATTTTTGATCGAATAATATTATTTTTTAAAATAATATGACTTTTTAATAATTTTAAATTATCTTTAATAAATTTCTTATTAATTTTATTTTACTATTGGCAAAGTCTTTAAATATAAAAACAAAAAGTTTGAACTTATAACGTGTATAGGTCATAATATAAAAACTTAACAACATAACACATAAAACTTAGAAGTTTTAGGTCTTTCAGGATCTTATATCAATTGTGAAAATATTTGTGTGGATTATATAAATTAGTATATTTTTATAAAATTGTTATGTTTTTGTAAATGAGTATGTTTTATTCCTAATTCGTGTGTAAATTAATGAAAAAATATAAATATGAAATATGTAAGATGTGAAGCTTTTCATTCATAAAAATCAGAGAGTAAATTAGGTCATTTAGGATCTCACATTAGTATTGAAAAATGTGTGTGTATGTTATATAAATTAGCACGTCTTTATAAAATTGTCATAGTTTTATGAAAAAATATGTCATATCCCTAACTTATTATAAAGATTAAAAAAGAAACTTAGGAGTTTTAGGATATAAAATTTGATTTTATCTTAACCCATCCTCCCCCCAACCCAATGCTAATTTTTGTATAAAAAAAAAAAAATAAAAACCGAAAAAACAAACCTCAAAATCCCAAGGCACAAAAGCCTCAAGCTTCTCTGTCGTTTCTCTCCTACAGTAGACTCTGTAGAAAGAAGCTTCGATAGACATCAGCCGGTGAGGCATGGCAACCTCTCTCCTGTCTCAGCTCTCAGCCCCAACTCCTGAACTGGTGGCTCCCTCATCTGGGTCGCTTCCAAAATCCTCTTTCCTCTCCAAGACGAATCTCTTCTTCATCGTCTCCAATTCAAGAAAACACAAGCCACTATTTCAACACAGATGCTATAACTACAAGCCCCCTTCTGCATCTGGGAACTCCCTTCATCACATACCCAAGCAGTTTAGGCAAGAAAATCTCAAGGATGGATGTGAGTCTCCTCTCTTTTTCTCTCTTTGAATATGCCCATTATTTTTATTTTTTAGTATTAGAATGTTTACTTTGTTGATTTTTGGTCGTGGGTTTGATTCTTGTTTTCTCGTGCACATATAATCTCGGATTGTTGCCTGTTGTGAATGGAAAAGAGGACTTTGGTTATTTGATTTTATGTTTGTTTACTTAACTGAGGTCTGTTAAAGCCTAGAATAATATTTTCGAATCAGGTCCAAAATCAATTCCAATAATGACTATCTGTAATTTTGTGAGCCTTGACTGAGAAACTCTGGCATTTAAATTTGAAAAATAAGTTGAATGTTAATACTCAGCCCAGCTAGCATGGGAGTGGATTAGAGAGAGTTAACTTCATTTGTGAGTTTTTTTAGATGTAAATGGAGGTTAAAAATTTATATTCATTTGCTTCCAAATGCCTATGTTTCTTAACCTTCGAATTGGGGGTTAAAGGATGGAATGAAAATATTTTAAATAATTACATTTCATTCCATACCTTTCCCCTCTAAAATGACTCCCATGCAATTATTCCTAAACTAGTTGGCGTCAACTACATGGATCCATCTCCATTTCAATTAGTTTATTGCTACACCTTCAAAAAAGAATTGCACACATGAAATTCTCTAACACTACTTCCCCTTTGTCATCCTGAACCCATCACCTTACTTTCTTACCTTCTACAACTTGAGCTTAACTTACCATACTGGTGTATTTGTTAGCCTACATGCACATTTGAAAACCATCTCAATATTGTGAACGTGCTTTTTCTTCACCATCTAACACATTGCCATACACAATAGCTGGTTGAATCATTTGTCCCATAAAATTTCCCCTTCAACTCAATTAGTATTTTACAATATTCAGGTTATCATTCCTCTATTTCACCTATCTTACTTTAATCCCATGATTGGAGTCTTCCCTGTTCAACCATTTCTGTCTGCACAATTGAGTCGTTCATAAGTATTTTGAATTGCTTAGTTTCTTAAAGATCATTGCTGAATAATAGATTTGTAGGCACTTTGGCCTAAGATAGTTTTAGTTTACCATGTGACTCAATTAGCCATGAATGAAATGGTGTTTTTCTGAACTTTGTGAGATGGATTTGGTGCTGATTGAGAGAAATCATGCAAAAGGGACATCTGAGAGGGAGTTTTATCTTCCATTTGGGAAGGGAGAAGATGCTAGTCTGGTATGATTCTATGATCGAAAAGGAAAAAAAGGAAAAAAAAAAAAAAAAGGGTGCGGGGGGGGGGGGCTAGATGGTAGTCTCTTCTGCTTGAATAGCTTGATGGCATAATCAAATGATGCTTTCTGGATTAGATTTGGGAGTAAATGAACTTTGTGTACTGTACTAATGAGATAAGGGGAAAGATGAAGAATATTGCTTTTGATGCTTATGACTTAGATTGAAGAATCCGCATAAAAGAATGTTCAGTTGTAAAAGTTTTAATATGTGAGTATCTATGATTTCCTCACAGCATAGTTGGCCCATAAATTCTTTTTAATGCCACTAGAGGCGGAAAAGGAATGAGATGGACACTGAGTCTTCACTATTCTGTAGGATAAGTGGGAAACTTTCTCTTTGAGAGAAAATTTTGATTAAATCATTGTGCATCATTTTCGGAGGATTTTCATTAGTGCAATCAAATAATGGCTGTTATTTTGGATGATATACATTTAGCCAAGATGGCTTCAGTTAGCTTTCCAATTCAAATGCATTCTACAGCTAGTCATTCCTTTGAATATGGCATTAACATGACAAGAAATATTCAAAATCACAATTCTATTGCTTGAAAAAAAGTCATGCTTATTTTGTGTACATAAAAATGATGAGTGACAGGATGATGGGTTAAAAAACTCACTTTTTATTTCGCAGAGAGATTTAACGGTTTGAAGGCTGTGCTATCAGTACTGAGGCCAACTTAGTTTTGATGTCACAATTCCAATTAATTTAAATTGGATCCTTCCTTTCTGAAGGGGGTTTTTGTGATTTGAAATTCTTGCTGTTTGGCTGCCATTTTATCTATGATCACTCTGATACTTAACTATTTTGGTTGTGTTAAGCATTTGTTTTCTCTTTATGATCATATGAAGTGGTCTTTTCTATTAAAATTAATATAACCCCCTGTTGTTATAGTTTGTTTTTTAAATTGAACTTATGTTTTGAAAAATCCAAATCTTATCTACTTTTGCAATTGTACCCAAAGCTTTAAAAACAGGCTATTTTACCCTAATTAGACCTATTTAGTTTCAATTCTAGCCATGATAAAATTAGGTTAATAAACTTGTGCCAATTGCTAATATCAAAAGCCACATGTTTTAAAAATAATTTTTTTGGTATCGTGAGTAATACTTCATTGTCCAAAATTTTATAAAAATAACAAATAAAATGTTGAAATTTAAAAAAAATTCCGATCAACTTAATTTTGATTATAGGTAAAATTGAAACTAAATAGACTAAATTAGGGTACAATAGCATATTTTTAAAGCTTTGGGTACAATTGCAAAAGGTGCAAAAGGTTTGATCTTTTAAAACATTATGCATATAAATTAAGAGCTTTGAATTTTTTGTTTCATTCCAAAGCAAGAGATACAAATTATAATTTTCCTTTTTTTGTGCTTAATATCTGCAGTGGTAGAAAATTACAAAAATGTACCAAGGCATCTCTATGGTCTTACTCCTTCACAACTAGACATGTTCATGACTGAAGATAATCCAGTCCGTCGACAATCAGAAAGTGTGACAGAGGTCTTCTCTCTTTAAATACTCAATAAATCATCTATATGGATTGCTGTTGGTCTAGCTGTAAGCAATTTGATAGTATTAAATCGTTAATCCTTCTTTACAGCTTGTTAGAAGCTGATTTATTGTAGAAATAAATCATTTTATGGCAAATGAATCTTCCTGATAAATTCAATTCTTAACAGGAGAGCATCTCATCTAGAAAGAACTATTTGGATCACGGGGGAATGTACAGTTTATCAGGCATGATGGATCGGGGTCCTTCAAAATATAGTATGAGTGTAAGCATGTACCACGGAGGAGGCAGAGGATATGGGAGACCCAGAAGTGCTCCTCCTGATTTACCTTCTTTGCTCTTAGATGCTCGGATATGTTATCTGGGAATGCCAGTGAGCTACTGCACTTTTATCTTGTTACTATCCTTAGTAATCACTTAAATATTCTCACATGTACCATCTGGATATTTTATCTGGTTCCTGCAGATTGTGCCAGCAGTCACTGAGCTTCTTGTTGCTCAGTTTATGTATTTGGATTATGATGACTCTTCAAAGCCTATTTATCTGTACATAAACTCATCTGGTACACAGGTAGATGCATTTTTTTTCCTCTCTTCTTGTCCTAGTGAAGCATTTGTCTTGTCCTCTAGATGGGATGTTGACAAACATTTCTGAAGATGCCTGTGTTGTATTCAAATTCTGAGATATTTTTTCTTGTCTTTGCTAAATTTGGTTTCCTTGTGTGATTTAGAATGAGAAGATGGAAACTGTTGGTTCTGAAACAGAGGCATATGCAATTGCTGATGCCATGAGTGTAAGTACTGTCATCTGTATTTTATTTTGGTATCTATTGATGAATAACATTAGTAATTGAGATAAAATGAACCTATAAGATCAACAATTTTATTTTTCTAACTGAATTTTTGATTTTGTATATTAATGGTAAGGAAAATTCTTACCTACAAACGGGTGTATATACGCCTGCCTAACCACTTATAAGTCAAAAGCTTTCCATGTGAACAAAGTTGTATCTTATTGGATTAACCATTCATAATAATTTACTAATCTACCCATATTTGGTCAACGTGTCATATGGGTGTATACATCTGGATGCATGTAAGGCTTTTCCATTATGGTAAATGCTAAAAGCTGGTGCAAAAGTCACTGTGAGATCCTTTCTGTTACTACATATTTGAGCAATTTTTGTGTATCTGTATGTGGTTATATATATGGTTTTCAATTAATTTACAAATCAATAATCCTTTGATCTATCATTTAATATGCTTCAAAATAATTATGTGCTGTCCTTTCTACTTGCTTGCAGTACTGCAAATCAACTGTATATACAGTGAATTGTGGCATGGCATATGGTCAAGCAGCAATGCTTCTATCTCTAGGAGCCAAGGGTTATCGTGCTTTACAGCCAAACTCATCCAGTATGATCCTACTTCTCTTTATAGTTCAAATATTGGCATGGGTTATTGTGAAGAATATATTTTGCACTTTGGAAGTGACTTGTGTCTTTGTTTGCTGGTTAACGATTACATAATTGTTGGAGTATAGTTTTAAAATCATTAGTATAGTTTTAAAATCATTCTCTTTTGCAGTTTCCAAACCTTCTAAGTGTATGGATAAGGTGATGGTTGACTATTAAAACTATAATCTTGAGGAGAGTATGTGCAGGATGACTAGAGAGACCAATTTTGTTAAGTCATACAACCTAATGAGAGTATTTAGCTATGGGTTCTGCATGTGCACTGGCTGTGATTAGGGGTGGACAAATAAATCCAGAAATCTGAAAATCCAATTTGAATCCGAAAAACCGATTCAAAAATTAAAAGATAACCAATTCAATTGGATCAAATTAGGATTAGAGTTTTAAAAATTTTTAAAATTTTTGGATCGAGTTAGAAATTGAATATTAACATCCATTGTATATCCAACGAGGCCGACATATATATATATATATATATATATAGTGCATGAAGCTTATTATAGCTAATGTTATAAATCATTGTTGTTTCACCTAATTTTGGTTTTTCTAAATCTTAATCTTATTATTGCAATATTTGGATCAAATCAAGAAAATAGCAATATAATCAGATATCCGATCCGTGCTCACCCTACCTGTGATACAAAACCTTTGAAATTGTTGGTGGCTGCAGAACAGGGGATCTAATGTATTGCGACCCCACTCAAAATTTCTAAACCTCTACTATTATATAGCTCAAGAAGTGACCCCACTAAATTTATAAGATGATCCCATTCAAACTTTGCTTTTCTAGAGAATCCACTCAAATTCTCTTAAAATCCTTCTAAACTTTTATTTATTTTAAATGATGACCCTATTGAAATTATAAGGTACCTCTCTAGAATTGCTTGTGTGCCCTTAAATCTTTCAGTGTTTACTTCAAAAATTACCTTGCATGAACTGGCGCAATAAAAGAAGACAAAATTACAAGAGACAAACTTTCTTGTTCTGCTGAAAATAACTTATTTGAGGACAATATTTTCTTATAAAATAATTTACTTTGTGCTGTTTGTTGAAATATTTGAAAGTAGTTGGAACTTAAAAATTATTTCTTGATTTCGGAGTATTATGAATTTATTAATTTCATCATATTCTAGAAAAGTACTCAGGACTAAAACTTTTGTACTTTTACCATTTATTATTAAATATGAAGAAGAATTTAGAAATTGTTGTTTCCACCATAGATTGTTAATGGTTGCCAATTAGCTCCACCGCTGCTGCAGAACCATTATCAAACTCCATCTGTGTTTTTTTGCTTTTCTCTTTTTTATTTGTTTATTTTTTCTGTGCTTAGGACAAATTATTTAATCTATGTGATAACCAGTTGTTTGGTAGGGTAAGCATAACTTGCAAACTTTGAAATAGATCCCCTCATAACTGTTTTCAGAAGATTGTAGATTAATTTTTCTTTTTTGGGGTCTTTATTTCCCCCTTAGATAGTGTATAAGCCATAGCGGGAAATATATCCTAAATCAACCCAGGACATGCCACTCTCTTTGAATTGGCTTCCTCTTCCTACATGCCTTTGAACATACTTGACTTTGTTTTCCATCTTTTAATTCAAATCCATCCTAGCTTTTTGAAGGCTTTTAGTTCTTAATTTAATTTTTCCGTGAATGAATCTCTATGCTACCTATGATGGAAACTTAAAGGCCCCTTGGAAACTCATATTCCAAAAGAATTTAATAGAATTAAATTATATTTTAATGATTCTCTTATTTGGCAAGTTTATATTTAAAAAAATTGAATTCTTTAATTTAAAAAAGAAATGATTTAATGAGAAAATCAAATTAGGTTCAATCGGATTTTTAGAGATTTCATTTTAATAAAAAATTTTAGATGAAATTACTCTAATAACTTTTCACTTAGATTGACAGTATACTTGTTTTAAATAAATAAAGACATTTAAAGAAATAAAAATAATTTCAATTCATATATACATTCCAAATAACCGAATTCAATTGAATTTTATCAATTTAAAATTCATTTCAGACGCAAGAATTTTATTACTGAAATGAGAGAATTCTACTAATATAATTCTTTTTTTCCCCTTGTGTGATTTTGTTCCAAACAGAGCCCAAAATTTTTTATTTTTGTTTTTTGGCAATATGAAATAACCCATACTGCCTGTTGATTGATGTACATACTGTAAGGCCATTGATTTGACTGGATTCAAAAGGAGAGCTCCCTATAGCACTCTTTACGATATGTCTTCTAACAATGTCATTTGAATTTCAGCGAAGTTGTATCTGCCTAAAGTCAATAAATCGAGTGGGGCTGTGATAGACATGTGGATTAAGGTGCGCTTTACGATACATTTTTGTTACCACAAGATATGTTGGCATCTGCAGATTGTTTGATAGGAATCTAAATTGGAATCCATATTTGTGCATGCACGTGCATGTTTGTGTATCTGTTTCTTGTTTAACAAACTCTCTCCTACAAACTTCTTAATCAGGCCAAGGAACTCGATGCGAATACTGAGTATTACATTGAATTATTGGCAAAAGGAACTGGGAAGCCAAAGGAAGAAATTACTAAAGACATCCAGCGACCTAAATATCTCAAAGCTCAAGAAGCTGTTAACTATGGCCTTGCAGATAAGATAATTGACTCAAGTGCTGATGCCTTTGAGAAACGGGTAAGTTTTCATTACATTTGGCTTATGTTTTCTATTTAGTCTTAGACACCAGTATGCATTTCAATAAGTGCTTTCCATATTCAGGATTATGATGCATTGCTTGCTCAATCAAAAGCCATGAGGGCAGCGGCTGCAGGTCCGAGAGCAGCTCCTTCAGGATTTAGGTAATTCTATAGTTTTATAGCATGGTAATATGCAGTAAATGTCAAGTCTATGCAGTTGATGATGAAGATAATTAGCATGACTTGGTAGACTTTGGTCAGGGCCCTTGTTTCTAAGTGCTGTAAGCCATGTGTAACTGGGGCAAAAAGCTTGTGTAAAATTTGTGTAACAAACGTTTGCTTGCTTTTTCCAATGTAAACACCTCGATGCTTGTCTTTCCAACTGCTGCGGCTCTATTAGATAAATTCTACTATGGTTTTTCTCTTTGAAGTATTATCCAGATCCAAGTTCCAACTTTTTTTGATTTGGGAATAGGGATCATTGGTAGGAATGAAAGACCAATGTATGCGCACCATTGCATTAGCATTGCCTAATTTAAGTGACAAATACACAAGTTAAAGGTTTTAAATTTTAGTTCTCTTTTCAGAGTTTTCAATGTGCCAAATGAAAAATGATCCTGATAGTTACTTGATTTATTTGTAATCATATAAAAATGTTTAGAAAAAAAAGGTTATATGCTTATAGTTGGCATATCAGAGGCATTTCTCTGGTTTGATTTACCAAATCGCACATAAGTGGCAATGTCATTCTCCAAATAAATTGAGATGGATAACGTTTTAGAATCTTTTTTTCTTCCAGGATTAACTAGTCTCGAGTTTTTTATGCAAAACAAATATGTTAAAATTTTTTATCCTTTTCATCAAGCTTTTTTCAATATTTGTTCATTCTCAAATTCAAATAATTATTTGTGTTAGAAAGAAAAAAAGTATAATATAAAAGCCACAATTCGTGTGTTTGAACTCATAATAATGAACACAGTTGATTGCAACTCACTGAGAATCCTTTTCCCCTTTCTTGGAGAAAATGGTAAAAGAACAAAACAGAAAAAATAGACGCTCTTCTTGAAACACCACAGATCACGAAGCAGAAGCTGCCAAACCTCGAGGAGGATCATTTTGCAGCTTAATGCCACCACCTCCTGTGAAAGAGGTGGCATAATGTGCCATCCAATAGCTTCCCTTTTGTTCCCTTTTTTGTGGTTAAGCATGAAAATATCTTTTCCACTTATCCTACAAAATAATATGTGAGATGCCAGTGCGTGCTCACAAACATCTATATATTGTACATATGGGAAGAAATGGGCGGTATTTACAGAATCCAACACATTTCAACTTCAGCATAAGCCTACAATGATCGTTTCGAACAATGGTGGAGCTGAAGAAATTTCGAGTGAAGAGAAGAATTCTAGCTTCATTCGAAATTACTTTTAACATTAAGTTTGCACAGAGCTCCATATTGGAGAAATGAAGCCCGTAGAAATCATAAAGTTCTGCGTATTGAGAACATTATGGAACAGGGACTCCTGCAATATGACCTACGCTGGAGGGTTAGGGAACACTTTTGGTTTTGGCTTGACTTCTATTTCATTTACGCTGCGCACAAATATAGAATCTGGCTCATGGCTGCAAAGTGCATAAAAGAAATAGCTATTAGGACTAGCAAAACATATACATCATATACACGCACACAGACAGAGTCCTCTTACGGTTTGTCTCCCTCTTCAAATGTGTAGCTTGATGCCACAGCCAATAAATGACCATCTCTGCTAAAGGAAAGTGCTGCAATGCTCGATGGGTACTTTGAATACTGAAAAACAAGAGAGAGATTTTAAGAAAAGGCTATAAACTTCCCAGATATAAATTAAAGGCATAAAGATTTTCTTTTAAAAAAAAAGCTCAAATCTTATTGTAAATTTGCGATTATATCGAAATCTTCTAAAATAAATAATCATATCTAAAATTATACATTAATTGCAATTATACTTATCGGTCAAAATTACATATAAAGAGCAATCTTTACTTGCTATTCTAAATAACAAAATAGTTTGCGATAGTGTTTTTTGAAAAGGGGAAGTGGGAAAGAGGTCAAAGAAAAAAATGAAAGGGTATTTTTTTGATAACACTGCTTAAAAGTTATATTCTTTTCTTAAATTCTAACTAGCAGATATAATTGCAACAAATCTCTAAGGGTTTAGATATAGTAAGCTATTTTAGAAGGTTTTGGTGCAACTATAAATTTCTGATGAGGTTTTGTTTTATTTAAACATCAGGCCTAAATTAAGATTGTCAGATGTCTCATGTATGGAAACTATTTACCTGATAAAGCCTCTTTTTATTGTTTCCATCCCATACATTAACAAATCCATCACAGCCTCCCGTTGCAAATGTACCATAGCTGCAGATAGAATTTAGAAGCATAGAATAATCAGAAAAAAGAGCAGAAAGAAAACAGTTGCTCTTGTTATTAACTATAAATCGAAGATACAAACTTTATAGTCAAAATCAGTGCCAGCCCGACAAAACTCAAAAAGACATTCTAAGAATATGGTAGGTGACTTCAAAAACTTGTCTATGAATTTTCAAATAAAAACAAGTGCAAAGAGGACTCATTTTCAAGACAATTTTTATTAATTTCTCACAGGTACTTGAAAATTTCACATGGGAAAATAACATATACTGGCTTGAGTTTCCAATCAATTTATTCATATAATTTTCAGGTACAGTAGCTATTTATAGTCCATGACAAATACAAAATAACCCATTTTATCATTTTACAAGCTAGAATTTGTTTGACCAGGCCAAACACTCGGATTACCAAATGTGAGATCTTTGCATTTCTCAAAAGAAAAAGTTCATAAACTCAGTCCATAATGAATCTTGAGAAACTTACACAGGGTGAAATGCAATGGCATTTACTGGATAAACAATGTCTCTTCCAGCCTCCAATTTTCTATGACACTTGAATGCATATCTATGAAAAGCAGAAAGTTAATCGAAATATTCAAGAAAATGAAATGAAAGGCAAAACATTTTGCCACAGTAATGCATGCAAATTCCAGAATTTTTTACATAATTATACATGGTAAGATAAGGAAAATTATCAACTACACTTCCTAACACAAAAATAAGATGCAGACAGTAGACATCATTAAATGGAGAACTAGAAATCCTAGCATTTATGGACAGCACAGAGCACAAATCACACATTGTTAATTGCTGAGAGTGCATGAGCTTGATACATGTAGGAAGATTCGTAGCAAAAAACAAAAGAACTTTATCAATATTTTCCATGCTAGAATGTTTACAGAAACAAATTTTGAAGTCTACAATGAACAATTCAACAAATCATGAATTTGGGCGTCTAGCACATGTTATTGAATTTCTAAGGATGATAAAAGCCAGTACTAGAAAGCAGACAAAGAGAAGTGCAAAACAAACTTTGTATCATGCTCATTGAAGGTGCAGAGGAAAAATAATGCATACTTTTTCGCTTGACTAGCCTCTGAAAGATCAAAGAACTCCATTGAAACCCTCCCTTCAACAGAACTAAGTGCATATCCTGCATATGGTAATCCAGGTTAATAGAAATAACATAAACCATCCCAGGTATGAGAAATTTAATCCCGTCTCTATACCATGTAAAGCTATTTATGTAAAGTATGTTTATTTCAACAAATGCCTGGAAATCTACAATTAAGAACAAGAAAGAACAGGAATGGTCTTAAATTGGGAATGCGGAATAGGCTTATCATTCTCTGTCATCAAACCTTTGACAACAAATACAGACAATATGTTGTCACATTGCCAGTTCAAGTCAATACCTGTACCATTGGGATAACAGCGCACACATCGAGTTTGATATTTTAGTGAAGATTCCCTTCGCTGCTCTGGTTGAGACATATTTCGCAAATCATAGATATTTACATGTCTTCCTGCAGTAGCTACTACTACACGATTTCCAACAAGAGATAAAGAGTAAACACGCTCAGGTTGTGGATATGTGCCAACAAGAGTTCGCTCCTGTCCACTTGCTCCTCTAGGATCCCAACACTTCAGTGTTTTATCCCAGCTACCAGTGATGAGTTGCCCTGTAAACATTGACAGAAGTGAGATTTTGAATAGATTGTAAATTTCTCATAATAAATGAAAAATTTTGCCCCCTGAATATTCTACATATACACATTCCTCCAGTTTACATCACTACTGCATCATTATGATGAAAAAAGTACTAGAAACAGCATGCTAGCAAGAACAGAGCAGTTCAAACAAAACATCTTCAATATAGACATTAAATAATCATGAGAGAGAAGTCATAAGTTGTTCAATACATCACTTTCTTTGACAATTCAGAACAACAGGTCATTGCTTCAACTTACTGCTGGCTCTTAAGCATTCCATTTCAATGGATAGCTGAACCTACATCTCCAGATCATACTTTCTCTTTATCTGTAGTGGGGGTTGTAACATTTTGTTTACCATTATTTTCTCATCCAGCTTTTTCTTCTCAGTCTCTGTTATATGTTTTTTATCCTAGGGACCTTTAGTAAAATTAATAAATACAACAATACTCTTTCCCCAAGTTCTGGTAATTTGCCTCAATTAATATCTTTATGCATAAGCCAGTCCAAATGTTACTGAAATTTTTATCTATGCCATCACCTACAATCAAACAATCCATGCACTTAGGTCATTCAGAAAGAATAACTTTGAAACAAGAAAAGATTCTCAACTACTCAAACCTGCTACAAATGATACAATAAAGCGCAAAACAGATCTGACTCTAACATATTTAAGTTGAGGTAGAAATTGCTATAGCAAGCTTGAGTTCAAGCAGGAGACTAGAAGAATTACTCTCAGGCCTAAAAGGCATGAAATATACAATGATTATACAGATATAGCAACATGATTATACAGATATAGCAACAACATAACATGTTAATGCCGAGGTCCTAAGCAAGTTAAAATATTTAGAGATCATAAATGACTTTACTCCTGATCAGGTCCACAAATCCAACCAGCCTCTCAACCACCATATGTTAAATATATAAGTGGTTACTGTACTACTAAAGAAAATTCACTGATGCTCAATTTCTTCAGGTTCAGGAAATTTACAATTATATAGATGACCCAAGAGTTGCATGATACAGACTTCAAATGTTGTGATAATTTTTAACTTCATGAACCAAAACCTAATGTTAAAAGTAAGCGGCTTATGTGACAAGTTCCTCAAGTTCATTGTAGACCAGAAGAACAAACAATTACAATGAAATAAACAAAAGAGAAGCAAGTCCATCTGAGTCTCACAAACCTGCTGCATAAGAGTACTCAATACAACGAACAGGTGCATCATGCCTTCCCAAAATATCTTCCTTGCCATGGCTAAATAACAGCCTGAAACATCAATTCCAAAATCTTAAGTTTCAAAGAAAAACTTCCCAAAATTATGCCTGGCATTGTAACCATGGAGAATTCCTGAGGCCATGTTTGGTTCACCCTTCAAATGGGAATGAAATACAATTCCTGGAACAGGATGCCATTTTCTTGTTGGGCTACAAGGAATCCATATCTTTTATTTAAACAACTCGTATTTTTGTTCAAATGGCATCTATTTTTAAATTGTAATTGTTAGGATACCATCAAATTTTTTTTGGTTCCTTAAAAAACAAAACTTGGATTATTTGGATCTAGAAATTGATTTAAAAAAAAATCTGAATGAGATCTAGATATTTTTAAACTGGTTAGAATGAACTGGGAATTATTAATCATTACAAGTTCCAAAAGCACAAAAATGGCCGAGTTAAATAGCTGCTTCAGGCTGTGTACATAATTACTAAATTGCCAAATTATAATACAAATAATTTTAGTTATAACCGTGCAAATAAATACTAAAAAAACAAAAAGTAAAGCTAAAACAACGCATCAATTTGTAGTGGGGAAGTGAAGACAGAAAATTAGGGCCAAAAAGAACCAAAAAAAAAAAAAAAAGAACAGACCGGCGCACAGTATTATCGGCGCTAGCAGTGAAACCAGAAGAATCGTCGTGGAAGCAACAGTCCAGCACTGGCCCACCGTGCATAAACTCTCCTCTCAACGCATTTGTGCTCGCGTCGTACAATTTAACACTCTACACTCCAAATTTATTCCTTTTTTGTTAAAGCAAAAAAAAAAAAAATTAGACAAGGAAAAAATTGGGAAAAAAAATTTACTACCTTATCCCAGGAGGAGACGAGGAGGTGGTCGCTATGATTGGAGAACCGGAGGTTCGATATTCCGTCGGACGGTGGACTGGAGAGCTCGCGGCCGGACCCCGGCAGCGGAAGGACAGCTGTCATTTCGAGGTTTGGTGGAGAAGAGGACAGCGCGCGCGTTGATATTTGCTAGGGTTTTGAGAGAGAGAGGGAAGGAGATTCAAAAATTTGAATGTGAAGAAGTATGTTAATGCATGCAACTGGTAAGAGTTTTTGTGTAGAATAAGAGGGATTTCAAATTTAAATTCAAAATGATGGGTGAATATTAGAGTGGGTAAATGGGCGGAGTGAATGGGTTTATTTTGGGTTGGGTTATTTCGCAACGAGTTCATTTTGAATCTTGATTTATTTTTAGAATTTTAATTAAATTGAATTACTTATAATTTAATTTTTTAAAATATAAAAATTATTATTTTAAATAAATTTTTAATTTCTTAATAATTTAAAATCAAATCAATTATAGTAGACTTAGAGTCTAATCAGGTCAAATTAATTAACAATTGGGATCAGTTGACTTTAAATAGAAATTTTTTTTTTAAGTTAAATTAAGTTTAAATCTTTTTTTTTTTTACAATTTGTTTGATCAAACTTTTAGATAGAATCAAAAATTATAATTTTGGTTCACTATGCATCAGCTCCACATCAAATGCATGTTTACTTATAAAAATATTTTTATAAAAAATAATTTTCACTTAGAAAACATATTCATTTATTAAAAATTAGAAAATCATTTTTATTTAGAAAATTATAAAGCATATACATTCATTATCTCGTCATTAGTTAATTTTATTACTATTATCTATATTAATAGTTTTTTAATATAAAATTAAAATTAAAAAATATAAAAATATAAAATCATGAATTTTCGTGGGGGTAATTTGCTCATATATTTCAAAATTTATATCATTAATGTTATTAAATTTTTCAAATGAAAACATTATAAAAAAAAGTTTTTTCAAAAAAATATTTTGCAGTGAAAGGCATTAGATCTCGTATATATAGAAGAGTTAGAATATGAAATTTTAAAAAAATAAAAAAACATTATATAAGTATAAAAATTAAAAAGAACAAAAAAATTAATTCAAATGAAAAGAAAATAAATTAAAAAGTAATAAAAATAATAATAAATATAGATTTGAACTTAATTTATAAAATTATTATCTTAAAAACAATAGGATTATTTTCATGTCTTTTAATATTTTCTACTTGATCTTAAACAAAGCAAAATAGTAGAAAATAGCTTAAAATTATTTTCCACATATTGGTTATTTTTTCAGAAAACTAAAAAACTACTTTTCAGTTTTTTATTCGAAATTAATTCTTTTAGAAAACGTTTCTCAAAAAGCGGTCTTAATAATCTATAATAATTTATAAGTAAACACTTTCTTTCTTCCTTTTTTATTTTAATCCAAACTTTGATTCCTTAATTAACTAAAATTTTCATTTATTAACATATCAGCTTCAATTCATCAATATATTTTATTTCAATTTTCTATTGTTATATTTGACAGTTTTTTTAATATGTCATTATTGATTGAATTTCAATAATATTATAATGGAAAAAAGAAAAAGCCAAAATTTTTAAATTGAGCAATATAAATCTTTTCTTATGTGAAATTCAGTCCTTGTAAATTTTTGTAGCTTTATTCTTTATGTTTGTAAATTGATATCTGGTCTTTCACCCTATTATAGTGTGAAGCTGCTGCATGCAGTGCCCCCATATAACAGACAACAGGAATTTTCTATTGCCAGATTCATGGCTATAATCTAAGTTTCTTCTCCCCTTCCTTGACTTGATTTATTTTTTAAAATAATTTTTTAGGGTCAATAATTAAAAAATTACTATATTTTTTGCCAATAATATTTTTCAAGGGGGAATGTAACAATCTAATTTTAGAAATTCATTTTCAAATTATGTAAATTAATTTCTCGGATTTTTAGTTAAGTTTGTATAATTTTTGTGAAAATTTACTTTCGATCGTTTGAAAGTATATGTGTAAATTTTTTTTAAAAAATAAAAGGATGATTTTGCTTAAGGGGAGACTTGGAACTAAGATTTGACCAACCAATTATGCTAAAGTTTGTTTTTGCTCATTTAACTTCCCAAATACTAAAAAAAATTATTGATTTAGTTACGAATTTGATTTTGTCACTAATTAGTAATAAATTAGCTACAGATATGAAGATCAAAATGAATGAAAAAAAATACATTTACAGATTAGAAACAGTTTTATTACGAAATAATTAGAGATGAATTTAGTTATGAAACAACAGTGGAATTTAGCTATGAAATTTATTTAGTGGCTAGATCATAGTGTGAAATATGTGCCAATACATATATTTAACAACTAAAAATTGTTGCACTTAAAAAATATATGCCAATGGATGAACAAGATATTTGACAATTTGCTACCTTATTAAGGGTGCTTATTCCGAATGAGAAGGAAACTTTGTCAGGTTTATATAGTAATGCACTAAAAATAATTAACCAATCATACATATAGTACCATTAGTTATTTACTTACCTCCTCTTTCAAGCTTATTTAACCGTGGATGGTCCCAGTTTATTCTTACTATTATCCTCAATGTCTCGATGACCTATTATCCCAGTATTAGAAAACCTTAGGCAGCTCACTCTTCTCCCTCTCTTCTTCTTTTTCTTCTTCTTCTTCTCCTTCTCTTCTTTCTTTCTTCCTTAGCTCTCTTTTTATTTCTGGTATAACTCACGGTTTTCCTCTTAATTCTGACCCTAATCATCAGATGTAAACTTATTATAACAATATAAAATCATGGTGTTTCATTTCCATTGATTGAAAGTTCATTTTTCCTCTTTTAGTCCCTCTTTTTCACTCCTTAAACACCTTCATTCATCTCTCAATCTTTAAATGCTTTTTATACTCTTAAATAAGCTCTATAACATCATTATTTATGATGCTATAACATGCACACAATATAAGATAATTTGTCATGCAACTATACAAACACTACATATATGTTCAAGTATCTCAAATGTAAGGGTGCAAGTGTCATCGTTGTATTTCTCAAATTCACATGTCTAAAAAAATTATTTATCTAGTGCATATTTTTAATTATAACATAATTAAAATGCATATGATTTGGGTTGAGGATGTTACATGACATCCAAGAATTGATGACATAAATAATATAACTGAGTGCATACATCTTTTTATCCAACTATAATACTACTCATTTCATAAAATAAAATGCAAATAAATTCTCTAATTCAAAATTATAATAGAATATACTTTCATTCAATAAATCCAAAATATTCATATCATTTTTAATTTCAATAAAATATAGTTTCATTTCAAATTTTTACATTTGAAGAATTATTCTAAGAGAAAACAAATTTCAAAATTACATATAAAAATAATAAAATTCAAATTCTACAATATGGTAAATTTATCCAATCTCCAGAATTTAAAATCAAAATAATCACTTCATAAAATAGATCTATAAGATAATCCTTTAATTGAAATCAATCCAAAACATAAACTCACCATAATTTAATAACAAAATAATCATTTCATAAAATAGTTCTAAAAAATTATCCTTAAATCTAAATTTTTTTCAAAGTGTGCATAAAAAAAATTAAACAAAATATGATATTATAATTTTATTCAGTCACCGGAAATGTAGATTCAAATAAACTATTCTTCCAATTCTATTGGTATTTTCATTCTTAGATAAATTTTCCATTCATTGACCCTATAATCATATATATGGACATAATTTAGAAATCACTTCTATATCCCTTCTTATAATTCTTATCTAATTCTAATCTCATTTCTAATAACTCTATTCATTTATCCTTCTATTTACATTAATTAATCCTACTTAAAATTATAGAATCTCTCTTATAAATTGAACTATTACTCTCATAAAATGAGCTTAATTTTTGCAAAAAACACAACACACATAATATTCATTCGGGCCTCCAATCGTTTAATATATTCTCTACGGTCCACAATTTTATTAAATTCAAAATAAATATATAAAATCATCAATTCATTATCTTGTGCATAATTTCCAAATAAACCTTAAATTTTTATTGTTAACTTTGATGAATTCTATTAAATAAACTTATTTTCATTACGTTATCTAATCTTTATAATCAAGTCCAATAATTTCATTTAATCCAAAGTAATTCTCTAATATTCATCATTTAATTCTAAAATTCTATTTTGACCATAATATCCTTAAATAATACCCATAATCATCATTAATTATTATTAATTTCTTTAAATCTAATTAAATCCTCTAATTCAATAAATTTTCTCAAAACCACATTTAAATCTCAAACTAACTTAACTACCTTTATAGTTATTCTATTAATTCCATAAAATACTTTAACAATTCTATAATCCTTAACAATTATATTAATTCTAACTAATTCCTCTAATTAAAATAAACTCCTTACTTCTCATAATTCAATCTAAAATCACCATTAAACCTCAATTTATAACCAATAATCCATCAAAATATTCAATTATCCTCACAAAATATCTCACATTCATGTAACCTTATTTTTACAATTTAATTCTCTAAGTCATTAAGCTTTTCATATCCTTTCAATTGGGTTCAAAATATAATTAACTTCAATTCTTCCATCCATTAATCGATTATTATCATACATCTATCTAGTCTATTCATTTATCATTAAACTTCTAATAAATTATAATTCTATAATTTTAAACCTAAATTATAATTATTGAAAAATTAATAAAAATTCATAAAATCTCACTGAAATATTTATAAATTGCGATAATTGCATCATTATGACCAAGATGATGAGTAGAGCATTCTTTCTGATTTGCCTCCTAAGCCTCGCCGAATCCAGCATTTATGATGTCAGAGTTTGCCATTGGTGACTGATGATGACACCGGCTGTACTAAGATGTAGATCATCCTTCTAGGAGTCCATAGGAGGTGGTGGTATAATTAAACTCCTATCCATTGGTCAAAATCAATAAAAAATCATGAAAAAGGCTGAAATTTTGACTAGTTGTTGCTATCGGTACATACTGTTTTCAATGATGAGCCAAGTACCCAATCAAAGCTAGGCTACTAGTTTTCCAATGCCACCAACTATGTTTGATTTGGATGTCCAAATCAAGAGATATGAGGATTTGAAGTTTGATACTTAGAAAATTCATGTTCCTCCCATCACCATGCTCCGGCACAAGCACTTCTACCACTACCAACCACCTCTTGTCGGTAAGGGAAAGTTGTCGGTGCTAGTTGTATAGGCTGACAGTGGCTAGAGAATGTCGAACTGGTGAAGGCAATCTTTCTCTCTCTCTGTCTCTCTATCCCTCCCTTCTTTTCCCGTTTTTACATGAGGCTATCAATTAATATGGATGTGATTGGTCCCATGTGAACCAATCACAACCACTTAAACTTTTTCTTCTAATTTCTTTATAATATTTAATATGTATAAATATATATAATTAAAATTTTTCAACATAATTTAAACTATATTTAAATATGAACTAAAATAATTTTCTTTACGAAATACTATCTTTAATCATTGAGTTTTAATTTAAAACACTTTATTATTACTAACCTTACTTAAATAAAATCTCACTATAAATAAATCAATATAAAATTTAATATTGAAACTCACTTAAAATATTTATAATTATTTAATCTTTATTATCATTATTTAATCTTTACAAAATTTCTTACATTTACAACATGATTAAATTTCAACTTAGAAATAAAAATAAAAATATTATAATCACATGTATTTAAATAAATTAAAAATTAATTTAAAAATATTTTACCCTTCTTAAATTAGATTAACCATAACACTAATTATATATACATGTATCCAAATCATTTGCTCTAATGAAAATTACTTTTATATTATTAAATATACTATTAAATTGCAATTCAAATAAATTACCAATAAATATAATTTTTTAATAACTCAAATATTCATAACTCTAAGGAAAATATAATTTATAAATTTTAGGGTATTATACACACACACACACACACACACAAACATACACTTAAATACTATATATATAAATTATATAAGTTATTTGTTCTTAATATTTTATATGTAAGTTATATATACTTTAATATACTATAAATATTAGTTAGATAATCTTTGTCCATATTGATTTATTTTGTCTAATTTGTTAAATAATTGAATAATTAAATTGTACTAAATTGACTTAAGTCAAACTTAATAGAACCAAAATATGAATTGAATGACATCGAAATTTCAAATATTTAGACTGAAATTTATAAGTATCTATTCTGGTTCTGAATATTTTTTAATACTGTTCCAAAACTGGATCCAATCACCTCAAATTCTAATCTTGTGGGAATCTAAACTCCCAATATAATATTTGATTAGTTATTCTTATGCTTATTATTTGCAGCCCTTGGAATTTTATGAAGCAATATCAATGCTTATTCTAGGTGAATGTAGTCTAGGAATGGGTATCAATGTATTTCTACAATCCTTAATTACCGAGCTCAATAAATTATGAGAGGAAGGAGTAGAGACATATGTTGCCCATGTTAATTAGAATGTCAGATTGAATGCAACTATTCTTTCGACCATTAGCAACTTTCGAGCATATGTAGATTTGCCAGGGTGATCAACAAAGGGCTATAAGGTCATAAACATACTAGCGCATTGCACTTTCCAGGTTCAAAGAAAATGTGTTATGCGTATCACAACTAATTTTTATGGAATAACCATAAGTGGTTGAAGTACCTAATGCCTTTAATGGGACAGGAGAGATAAGAAACATGTCAAAACCATTATCAAGATGGAATTTTGAGAGAATTTGATAGGTTCATTTAAATGCCTTTAGTCAAGAAATAGGAGGAAATATGATTTATCAAATAATGTTGACAATTAGAGGAAGGAAAACCATTGTTTTAAGTTTGCCTTATTTAAGAACTCTTCTCATCATTCATTATAACCTAGATGTTATGCACATTGAGAAAAATGTGTATGATAATATATCAGAGACTGATGAACATTAAAGGTAAGAGTAAAAGCACTTTGAATTGTCCAATATGATTTGGTTAGCACAGGAATAAGACCTAAGCTTCACCCTTTGCAGATGAAGATAAATTTCATGTTCCAATAACACGTTATATGTTATACAATAATGAGAAGGAAGCTCTATGTAAGATGTTTAATGTGAAGACTCCAAATGGATATCTCTCCAAATATATAGGTGAGTCAATATCAAGAAATATATATATGATATCTAAGATGAAAAGTCATAATAGTCATGTGATGCGACATCCTCTTTCATTTGCAATTGAATTCCAAAGGAAATATGTGAGCCACTTATCAAGATAATTACTTAGAAATATGTGTTGAAAGAGTCTAAAATTGAGTTATATGGATTGTCTTTAAAGTTAAATTATATTGACATTATGCAATTTGGAGATAATATTTGTACCTTCCTCTTTTGACATCGTAGCGCATTTACCTATTGAAGTAAAGATTACAAGACCAATATATTATATATGGATGTATCTAGTAAAAAGAAATTTATAGAATCTAAAATCATCAATACACAATAAAACAAAACCATAAGGTTCCATAACAGAAGCACACATTATTGATGACTGCTTAACATTTTATTTTAGATATATGAAAGGTATTAACATTGAATTGAATCAACCTATAAGAATTGATGATGTTCATTATGAAATTACCGTAGAAGTTTTGTTATATTTCAAGTAGTTAGTTATCCTTTGAGTAAATATGACTATATTAATGGCTCTATGAGGATTGGAGGCAAAAAGCTCACCGTTATGTGTTTCATAATTATGAAGTGTAACTATTATTTTAATTAATACACTTTTTATTTCTCATTAAAATTTTACAAACCCATATCTTAGTATTTCAATGATTTAACAGTGAATATAAGAATATAGTGCCAAGAATGAGTCATTCAAAGCTTATGAAGTACTAAAATTCTAAACTTTCCAATTAGTTCTACCAATATATACCTGAGACTCCAAATTTCTATCTTTTTAATCCTTTTACTCATCGTTCGACATTTATTAGACACTTTTAATTCATTCTTAAAATTATAGATTAATGATTTACGTGCTCAAGAATATGCTTCCAATGAATTGGTATATTTTAAGAGATACATTAGTTATGTAGTCAATGACTATCAATTTCACTCATTAGGACATCAAAAATCTAGAAATAATCAAAATTTTGGTATACTATATAAAGATGATGATAGTTCTCTTGAAAAAGAGTATTATAGAGCTTTAGAACGGATATATGGATATTATAATATATCAGAAAGAAGTGATCTTTTCACTTCAAATGTGATCGACTTGATATTCAACATATAAGGGTTGGTTATAACAAAGATAATTACTCAATCACAAGTGTCAAAGTGAACCGCCGGCTTGACATTCACTTCTCAATTTAAGCAAGCCTTTATGTAAAGGATCTAAATGAATCAAGTTGGCTCATTATATTGATAGTCCATCCTCCGTAGTGTTCTTGCATCTGTGAATGATGGTATCTCTCAATCAAATTAAATCAATAGGAATAAAGTATTTCTAGAAAAAATGGTGACACACAAGGTTATGCTTTAATAACTATAGATAATAATGATGAAACTGATTTGAATAGACTTGATTTAGAAGCTGAAGACGTGCCTCTTGAGATTACTATAAAAGAAAAAGTATGAAAAAGTATCATGTACTTTCACAGTTTTACATTTTGGGGCCTATGGATTTTTTTGGGACAAAAACGGGTCTAGGGTTTTACTGCACTAGCATATCCAGTGTAGAATCGCTAATACTGTTAAAGAATACTCATTTTTGCCTATAACTTTTTTGAAATATCCAATTTAGTATAAATTTTGTACTAAAAATTTAAAGAGAAGGAACATTTTCATATATTTTTATAAACAAAATATATTTAGATCAATTACATTTAAATCACACAATAAATAAACTTTTAATTTTATTTATTTTAAAATAAATGAATATCATATTTTAAAAAATTAAATTAAAATTATGAAAAAATAAAGTTAGATTTAAAGAATGCCATATTTTTTGAAAATATTATCAAAAAGTACAATTTTTTGAATGTTTATGTATTTTAAAATAGATTTAAACCTAATTAAATAGATCAAACTAAAAATTCAAAAAAATACAAATTAAACCAAATTGAATTAAGTATACATATTGAATTAAATTAAACTAATTTGATTTGGTTTGTTTTGGACTAAATTTTTTTAGATCTGTTTTTTTAAAATATTTTTAATATAAACAATAGATTTTATAATATTTTAAAAATACTTTAATGCGAATAATATGTTTCTCAATGTAATTTTATGTATTTTAATATTAATAATGAATTTTAAATTGATTTGAATCATCTAGTTTGATTTAATATAGGTTTAATCAAATTTTAGCTTGATTTAATATTTAAAGTAAGTTTGATCAATTCAATTAAATTGAATTTTTTATTAAATTCAAACCAAACCAAATTCACTGAATTTTTTTTTATTAAAACTGACGTGAAACAAACTCACTAAAATTTTTTTAAAAAAATAAATCCAATTTAAAGTTAAATCGAATCGAAAAATTAAATTGGTCTTGGATTAGAGTTGAATTTTTTAATTGGATTTGAAATGATAGATGATGATGAACATACGATAATGACACTGATAAGAATTAATTTTAAATTTATATTTTTATATTTATTTTTATTTAAAGATTTCATGAATTTTTTAAAAAATATTTTAAAAAATGATGATTATTAATATTTAAAGAAAGATAAACTTTGAAATACGTAAAAATTTTAAAAATATGACATTTTTCAAATCTAATTTTATTTTTTTATAATTTTAAGCTAATTTTTAAAAATATGATATTCATTTATTTTGTAAATAAATAAAAATTATAAGTTTATTTATTAATTTTTTTATATGTTTTAAATGTAAATTCATCTAAGTATATGTTATTTATAAATATTTATGATACAAAGAATAAGTGGGACATATCTTAGAAATGTAAATGAATCGATACAGTTTGCAAACTACCTAAAATCGACTCAAGAAAATACTTGAAATCTACTTGAGATTAATCGAGTCGAGCTCAAGATTAAGGTGCCTAAGTAATCCAGCGAGCTGAATTCGAGTATCAAAATGCTAAACTCAAGAGACTTACGAGCTTAATCGAGTTTATTCGAACTTAAATTTCAATTTATATAATTCACAAAAAAAATTATATAAACAAATGAGTTTAAATAAGTCAATCTCGAGCATTTAAGTACTTGACTGAACTCGAGATTAAAAATTGAAACTTGATCAAGTTCAAATTTTGAGTTTTCAAGTTGAGCTCAAACTTGAGTCTAATAGGATTCAATTCGACTTGACTTGATTACACCCATACATACCCTAAATGCTTAGATCAATGAATTATTTTTTAATCTCTCATTACCTTTATCAAGTTTTTATTATAGCCAAAATAAACTTTATGTGTGATTCGTGCATAGGATAGTCAAAGTCACAAATTAAGATATAATAATTTCTCGACAAGATAGTATAGAAATCTTAGGTCTAAGGACTACTTTCACACTACTCATAATAATAAACTATAAATAAAATAAATTCCAAAAAGAAACAAATCCTATTTATAAATATTATATTACTTTAAGCAAATTTTTTAATTAAAATTTTGGGTTAATTTCCAAGCCAAGCTCTAGTATAAGTGAATAATGTATTATAACTAACTATATTATTATTATTATTATAATCATTATTTTGTTTAATCTTAAAACTAAAAAAAATTGTAAATAACTGTCTTAAAAGGAGTTTCTTTTTTGTTTAATCTCTTTCCCTTAATATTTTAGTAAAAATGTATTTTAGAGATAATTTATGCGTTAATTGAGATTAAATTTTCAATGATTTTAAGAGTATATATTCATGTGGACTATTGTATTTTGATATTTATTATCTCTCAATTTTAGCTATAAAAATCAAACTCAAAAATTTAAAAATATTTATTATTTATAACTTCAAGCACAATGACAATAACTTAAGAAAAGAGAAAAATAAATTATTTTCTTAAATTTTTTTTTCTTTAAAGATATACTATATTCCATAAAAGAAACAAAGCCTACTTATAAATATTATGTTTTTTTAGACTAATTTTTTAGTTAACATCCTAGAGCTATTCCCAATCGAGGACCATTATAAGTGAATAATATATTATAAGTAACTATATTATTATTATCATTATTTTTATTTATTATTACAAATAAAAAATTGTAAATAATTTGGCCTCTAATTGTTTTGCAGAAAATATTTTTTTGAAAAATATGTTCACATTTTCTGATATTTAGTGCATTTAGAAAAATTAATCAATAGAAAATATTTCTTTAGTCAATAAAAACTAAGTCATTTTTAAGGGAAATAACTTTACTAAGGCATTTTTAAGGGAAATAAATTTCACTTTTCAAAAAGAAAGTCATTTTTAAATTTTAATAAATTTATTTAAAAGACAAATAAATTATAGAAATACATATATTTATTATTAATGGTTATCTTTAATTGTTGATATTGACCAGTGATAGTACTAACGATCAGTGGAACTCATAAAAGTTTTTATCTTTACTGCATTTCTCTTATATTAAATATTAAATAATATAAATATAAATATTTATAGTCTAAATGTTATTATAGTCTTACAAATCAAAAGAAAATTAATATTTTATAATGTATTTTAAACACTAAAAAAAATTATTCAGAATAGATAAGTTATTTTTTAGGCTTGTTTAATTTAGCAGTGACAATCAATCATAAGTGGTCATTAGTTAGCAATTAGCTATGAGCGAGCAATAAATATAAAATATTTAGTAATTTATGATTGAATGTGCGGTTAAATGATAAAATGACAAAAGAATCTATTTTTATATTTAATTAATTTTATAAATATAAATTAGTATAATTTCATATAATGATAAATATAAGGTTAATACTAGTAAAAAAATTTAAATGCTACCTTTATATTTTAAACACTAAAAAATTTAGTTTTCAACATTTAATTATATTTTTTAAACATTGAATGTTAGTTTTATATTTACCAAAAACTTTTTCTTAGTGTTTTGGTGCTTAATCATTGAATTATAATGAGTAAATATTAAATTAAATGGACACACTTTGAAACAAATTAAGCTATAGTTTTAAAAGGAGTTTCTCTTTTCTTTATTCCCTTCTTTTTTAATATTAAGGTAAAAATCTATTTTTAAGTTAATTTATACATCAATTAAGATTAAAATTTTTTTAATTGATTTTAAGAGCACACTCCCACACACTGACTAATATATTTTGAGATGTTTATTATCTTTGAGTATTAACGTTAAAAGTAAAAATAAAAAATTTTAAAATATTTATTATTTTTGACTGCTAACTCAATGATAACACTCAAAAAATTAAGAAAAGAGTAAAATAAGTTATTTTGTCAAAAAATATTTTTCCTTATGGGTGTACTATTTTCCACAAAACAACAAAGCCTACTTATAAATATTATATTATTTTAGGCCAATTTTATTTTAGCAAAAATTTAGGTCAATTCCGAAGCCACAGATCCATCATAAATGAATAATGTATTATAACTAACTATACTCCTATTATCATTATTTTTTATTTATTCTTAAAAGCAATAAAAATTTATAACTCAATTCTGCATCTAAAATTAAAATTTTCAGCACTTCAAAACACTTGTTTGATAATGATTATTTCCCTATCCCTTTATTATTTAATTCAGCTAAAGTTCTCTTAAAATAATAAATCAAAACTTTTAATTTAAAATTATCAGTTAACACACTTGGTTAATATTTTTAAATATTTTTAACAACATGAACTGAATATTCTTAATAAATCAATTAATTAAAAGCAAATCTTTCTGTGTATATCTATGCAATTCTATTCACAATAACTTTCAAGATATAGTTGTAAGATTAAAATTTGTTAATTTCTACTGCTGTTGCCACTAATTGTTCTATGAAAAATGAGAATGAGGTTAAAGGATCAGAAATTGAAACAGCCATGGAGTTGCTAAGGAAATCAGAGAGGCAATTAATTGTTTTTGAAAAATGGGTGATGCATGCTCGGACAAGTGGTTAACAGAAAAATTTACTGGAAGCACTGGAATTCCGTTCTTGCCTATTCAGATAGGAAAAAGGCTGTTGTTTTATGTACTTGAGTTGGCAGCTAGAATGGTGAGGTTGTTGGCTATTGGAAAATGATATGTTTATATTGTGATTAGTGTTAGGCTTACTTGGTTCTTACGTTTGGGGAGCCTGCAAAGTGGAATGAGGATGTAAAGTTCATATTGGTGAATATTTGTTGGGATGAGATTAAGCTAAAGAATCTGCATTTGGATTTACATGGGCATGCCAAAAAGGCATTGGATTTGATTAATAAGCAGGTAAAAGATGACCCTTTTTATTTAGAAAAGAGTCATCCTTGGGTCGATGTGAATTGAAAAAATTGTAAGAGAATGTAATAGGAATTGAGGCTCAATTAACTAAGGATTTGTGCCATTTAATTTCTTTACGCCAATGAGGATTATTAGAGATGTTGTTTTAGGAGTTAGGAGCCTTACGTTGTTGATGGTTTCCAAGGGTGTTAATATTATAGATGTTAGGAGAACTGTTAATTCAGATAGCCTACCTGGGACCTAGAGAACTATGTGAGGTTAACTTCGCTTATTATATTGCCTTGTTGAACCTGATCCACTTGTAGCTGAATTGAAAGTGATTCTGGATTTGGGTTTAGTGCCATTGACGTTGAGTTATAATACACATATATGTATGTGTGTATATATATATATATATATATATATCTGTGTGCGAGAGAGAGAGAGAGATGAACTTGATCTTTTTATTTGTCAGAATGAATTTCAACAGATTGATGAAATTTTCACATTATTTTCATATTTTACAAATTTGGCTGTCAATAACCTAAATAAAATAATCACAATACATATAATAGGTATGCAATCTCTCACTTTTATAATCTTGGCTATCATTTCACAGCTATTATCATCTTCTTCAAGCTCTCAAAAAAAGCAAACTCTATCTTAATCATCTGAGTGACTGTGAAACATACAACCTTTCTAGTTCACATTTATTTTCTTTTGCAAGGTCATTCCACTTAGCTTAGAATTAAAGGCTATCAGGAGTAGGGGTGAGCAAAATCGAACCGAAATCGAAAAACCGAACCGAACCGAGTGAATTCGGTCTATTTGGTTCGGTTTTAAAGTAAATTCAGTTCGGTTCGGTTTAAAATTGAGAAAACCAAATAAATCGAATTTGTGAGATTTTTTTTAATTTGAGTTTAAAAAACTAAAAATAAATTATTTTATATAAGATAAAAAAAACCCAACAACCCATTGAGCCCAAAACCGAAAATTGAACCGAACCAAACTAATTTTTTTCGGTTCGGTTTATTTCGGTTTATCTTAAATTTTCGTTCGGTTCGGTTTGAATTTAAACTAAATTCGGTCTATTCGGTTTTCATAAATTCGGTTCGATTTGAACCGAACAGACCGAATGCTCAGCCCTAATCAGGAGTTACGTTGTGACCTTAATTATGAAGTCTATGAATTTTTTTAATGTTTCTATAGCCAATATAGTTATTTGTTTTTTTTATTTAAAAAAAAGCAAAATGATTTTACTTGAAGCCTACGGTAAATATAAGAAAAGTTAGTGTTGATCACTGCTATTGCTATGATGGTACTTTATTAGCCATATCAATTAAAATGTACCCATATACATGTGAAATGGCATTGCACCTTAAATGTGTTGACAAAGCCATCAATAAAAAAGAAAAATAATATTTTCATGATAGAAATTCATAGATGATAAGATAAGCTTAAGAAAAATAAAGTAATTACAAATATCTTAGTATCGAGCTACTCATCCTCATTTTGAGAGTTTTTTTTCGCATTTCATAAAGAGATGTCTTTGCCCCATTTAGAACTTGCAAATCACACTCAATGCAATTTGGTAGTTGTCCATTTCTAATCAGCTTTTACTTGTTCATATGTAGAATTTTGTAGTTATTTCCACCAAAGATTTTCATCACCTCAAGCATGCATGATTGTAATATCAAAAATACATTATTCAAATCTTCAATAGGAAAATATGTCAAAAGCATGTTCCACAACCGAAACAAATTCGTCAATTATTGTATGGAGCCTCTTGTTGTTGTAGAGAATCAATGGCTCTAAAGAAATCAAGATCCAAGACATTCATATCGGGCTATTTGAAGGTTGACAACATAAACGAATATCAAACTCATCCTTTCTCGCAACTTCAAGAAAACATAGCAACATTAACATCTAAATGTGGCATTGCATTATCTTATTGAATAAAGGTAGTCTTAGAATTAAAACATGCCAATTTTTCTTTAAATACAGGTAACATTTTTTCAATTAAACATGAACGAATTACAGCTTTAGTAATTGATAAAATTGGTTTCGTCTCCAAAGCTCCCGCTCTATGATTTTTACTATTTCTCTTGGTTGCTTAAACACAAATGACCATGTTCCAAATTGAATTCATTTTGTACATCACATCAAATCGAGGACGAGCAATAGTTTTCAATAAACCTTTTACTTTTGCATTTACAAAATGGTGCTTTTTCATCCAGATGGAGATAATATTTTTGTGATGTCTTAGACATAAAAAATCATTTTTCATCAATATGAATTCTATTGAGCATGTCAACAAGCAAAAGGTCTAGAATCAAGTGTACCTTGTTCAATCATTGATAAGCAAAACTCCAATTTGATTTTTTGTTATCATCCGATAAATATGGCTTTACAGCATTTGAATGTGTGACTGAATATATCATTCTTTGATTCTTTGATGCAGGGTTCATTTTGGCACGTTCATAAACTCTGCTAAAAATCTTATAAGGAATGCCTTTGATTTGTTCCAAATTTATTTTAGCTCTTTTGCAATCAACCCTTTTACAAACAAGTTTCAAAAGACTATCATGTGCATTAGAACAATTTGCATCATGCCAAATACGAGAAATGGATCTTCTAGACATAGAAAAAGAATTAGCAACTTTTAAAATGATTCCTCTTGCTAGCTTTCCATCTTGACTTTCCCTTGAGCAACATTTCAAGAATATCTTTCCTTTTGTCACAACTCAAATTTTGTTTTTGTTTAGGCCACGCTGTTGTTGAGGTGTTACCATGATCAAGTGAGTATTAGATAGAGAGTTGATATCTTTTGGAAAAGAATTCAAATCAATAAGAGTATTTGATGGTGAAAAGAATTCAAATCAATAAGAGTATTTGATGGTGAAGGCAAATAGATATCATTTGGTGAGGGAATACTTTTTAGCTAAATATTCAAATCAAGCTCAAAATTTTGTGAAGATGGATAATAAATACATATATTTATATAATTTATTTTTCATTGGGATGAGTTTGTTAAAATTCAAAAAATGACTTAATTTTCTCTTTTATCAAAAAAATATGTTATGTTGATTAATTTTTTTGAATGCACCAAATAAAGAAAAATGCAACAAATATTTTTCTAAAAAATATTTCATGCGAAATAAATAGAGCTTAAATTAATAACTTTTCTTAATTCTTGTGAAAATAAAAATAGGTCTCTCTCTCTCTCTCTCTCTCTCTCTCTCTCTCTCTCTATATATATATATATATATATATATATATATATATATATATCGCATGCATTTTATTAATAATTCACTCTTTGTTTTTTTAAACACTTTTAAATGTTTTCACTATTTATTATTCTATTATTAAAATGTAACAAAATAATACATTTTTATAGTTATATTATCTATTTTATTTCCATTAAAAATATTTTGTTAATAATCACACATTAATAATTTACTAATATATCTATTTTATTTCCATTAAAAATGTTTTGTTAGTACTCACAAATCAATAATTTACTAATATATTAAAAATTTAATTAAATATTTATTTAAAATATAAATTGAAATATAGCCTGCTTAATACACGAGTTCTCGACTAGTTGTTTTAGGATGAAGGATGTAATTGATTTTAGGAGCAACATTAGCTCTAAAAAATTAAATTAAAATTTTTAAAAATATTTATTGTTTCTAATTGCTAATTGAATGATAATACTCAAAAAGTTTAAAAAAAAAAAAAAAACTCGCACCTAAACTATTTGGATTTATTTTTCTCTTGCTATATTGTTCCATAAACTTAAAACTTCCATTAAAAAATATGGTGCGTTCTCATTTTCTGTTTTCTATTTTAAAATAAAAAATAAAAATTTGAAATCTAGTGTTTATTATCATTTCGATTTTTATTTTTTATTTCAAATTAAAAATTATTAAAATACATTTAAAATTACTATTTTTCTTTTTATATTTGTTAAGAAATATTTTGAAAACAAAAAGTAGAAAACAAAAAATTACAAATTCTGATTACAATATTTTTTTTGAAAAATAAAAATAAAAAACAAAAAACAATACAAAATGATTTTTTGTTTTTATTTTCAAACTATTTCTTAATAAATATGACAAACATAGTTTCTAAAGTATTTTTTTAATATTTATTTTTTAAAAAAGTTGAAAAGAGATAGAAAACCACAGCATACCAAACACATCCCAAAATTCATTTTGATGTCAGTTTCTATTTTTTATTTTTAAAAAATAAGAAAAGATTAAAAATCAAAATTTATAATTTGTAATTTTCTATTTTTTCGGTCAAAATAATTATTAATAAATATGAAAAATAATAAAAATATTAATTTTAAAATTATTTTTAATATATATATTTTAAAATTTAAGAAAATTAAAAACAGAAAATCCAACAATGCTAAGAAGAATCTCAAGTTGACCTTTGTCCCCCCAAAAAAAAAAAACCGAAAGAATAAAAATCAGCTCCGTTCAAGAAAAAAAAAAAGAAAAAAAAATCAGTTCCTCTCCTGCATAAACTAAGACGTTACCATTATAAAATTGTATTCAGTTTCCCTTCAAAAATCGGATCTTGCCCCTTCACCTTTACTTTCTAATCTTTTCGTTTAAAACCCTAGACCTTAATTTTATGATAATAATTTTCCTCTCCAAATTGTACTAACATAGCTCTTTACCTCATCACGTTCCTCGTGCAATGGTGGTCTGCAAGTGCCGCAAGGTACCCTTACTCTCTCTCCGATTCTTTATTCAATTTCCTTTCTATCATGGAATCCAGCAGACGGCGAATTTTAGATCTGATTTAGTTGAATCGATCTGTGGTTTTGCAATTTCTTACTTGTCGTTTGGTTTTACGAATTGTGTTGTTTGTTTCTAGTCTTAGTTTAGTTCAGGTTATGTGGATTAATTGGCATTACCATTGAGGTGGTGATTTCACCTGCATTGCGAATGCTAGTTCTGGATCAGCTTAAATGGCTGTATAATTGCTAATGTTTTATTGATTGAATTGTACTAAATGGTTGTTTGATTGTTATTATTTATGAACTTGAATTGATTTGGGTTTTTAGTAGTGTTTTCTGCTGGTTATTAAGTCGTAATTGTAGTTGTAGCTAATTCTATTGTGTCATGAACTTATGATTGAGACTTAGGATATGTAGAGTGCTTTTGTGTGATACGAGAATTGATGTATGTGAATTTTGCTGTTTCAGGCTACAAAGCTTTATTGTTTCGTGCACAAGGTCCCTGTTTGTGGTGAATGTATCTGCTTCACTGAGCATCAGATATGTGTGGTATTTATATTCACTCCATATATCTTCAGTTATTGCTCTGTAGTTTTCACTTTGGTTATTTGGTCATCTCCTTGATGAATACTTGATCATCTTAATGCTGTTTTTGCAGCAATATATTGTTGATGTGTTAAGACCACTAAGGTTAGGAAATAGTGAAGTAGACTAAATAATTAGATTTAGTCCCAGTAAAAAGAGAGAGAATGATGGGAAGATGTAAGTTTATTAGGAGAGAAATGGCAACTAAAAAGGGAACATGTTAATGATGCTATGCAAGTGAACATCTAATACCCATTTTAGGTATGAACTACAAATGCAATTCTAAATCATGAGGTATTTTCTGGAACTTTTGGAATCTGATCAGAAGCTACCTATTCAATTTACACAAACTCTGTGGAATATTGTGAAATATGTTGTTTAAGATGTACATGTGTATGTCTAAAATGTTCCTGTATGCATACTTATGTGCCTACATGTGTATGTGTGTTTAATTTGTGCTTATGTTGTAAAAACACTTGTTCAATCCTAGTTTAGCCTTACTCTGTCTATCTTGTCACTATTTGAAGGTGCGCTCTTACTCTGAGTGGGTAATAGATGGAGAATATGATTGGCCTCCAAAATGTTGCTCTTGCCAAGCTGTACTTGAAGAGGGAGACAGTTCTCAAACCACCCGATTGGGTTGCCTGCGTACGTTTTATTGCAATGTTAGCTGAATGCTCTTACTTGTGAATTTTATTTGAAATGCACAAGTTGATGTGCATTTATTTGTGGGGTTCATTTTAGATGTTATACACACAAATTGTTTGGTTTCCCATGTCAAGAGCTTCCCTCTGCACACTGCGCCAGCTGGATATGTGTGCCCTTCATGTTCCACATCGGTAAGAATGCTTGAAAGCCATTTCTAGCTAAAGTATACTTATCATTTATACATTTCTTCTAGCTTCAAATACTGATGTTTCTAACAATAGTTGTTTTCTATTAAAATAAATTACTCTGCAATAATTTATCTGGTAGGAATGCTCCTTTTCTTGTGCAGTGAGAATGATTTCATCATGTTGATATAATAATTTGGCTGCAAATGGTAAAACTATCTAAATTAACATCAATAAAGTAATTAAGAAACCAGATAAGCTTAGGTTCTTCCAACATTAGTCAGCATCTTCACAACAATTTAAATTAGTTAATTTTCTCCTGTGATGCACGGAAATGTTGACCACCAGGTGTTTCTGCATTTCAGAAACTTTAGGAAAACAGGTTTAAAATGTTTTTGGCCCGTTTCTACAATTTCCATGAAGTTGGAAATGCGTTTCTCTTTCAGAAATGCATTTCTTTGCCTTTGTTTTATTTTTTTTTTTTAAAAATGAACAGAAATCTCAATTAACGCAAGAGGAGCTGTTGGGTTTTTCATCTTGCGATCTCAGGTGAGTTGATGATGACTGAGGCAGCGGAAGCTTACTCCTTGTTACTCCGATGATGATGGTTGACGAACCTACCATCAAACTTTGGGTTTTAGGTTTCTTTTTACTGATTGGGAAAGTCTGTCATCAAGCTTGCATCTCTCATGCTGGCTTCGATCATACTAGGCTTCTTGAGAAGGGTGAACCGAATAAATCACAGGGATCTTTGAGCTTGGTGAGAACTTTTTTTGGCTTGAGGTCATAGGTGCGACTTATGATTAGGGGGGTAAGTGTTTGGTTTAAACTGAACTGAACCAACCAAATCAAACAAAACCGGAAAACCAAACTTTCAAAAAATACAAACCTAACTGAATCGAACTAATCTACAAACTGAATCGAATTGAACCAGTTTGGTTCGGTTTGATTATGGTCTGGTTCGGTTTAAACTGATTCTAAATTTTTTTTAATATAAACAATAGTTCTTATAATGTGTTTTGAATATTTTTAATAAATTTTATATATTTTTAATATAGATAATGAATTTCAAATAGATTTGAACTAATTTGGTTTGATTTTAAACTAATTTAATATGGTTCAACTGAAATTTTTTATAAAACCGAACCCAACCAAATTCACTGATATTTTTTTAAAAACTGAACTGAACGTATGTTTAAACCGAATTAAAAAACTGAACCAGTTCAGTTTGGTCAGTTTTTTGGTTTGCACCATTTGTGCCCACCCCTACTTATGATGTTTACTGCCCCTCTATTTTGCTTTAATATGCTGTGTTGTTGTATATTTATCCTTTATATTATTTATTTTTCTTTTGTTGAGACTTGAATTTGTGAGCAATGGGTAACTAGATATAAATCAATTTATTTACTTTTTTGTTGAATGTTAGTTTGTGGGCATGAGATTTGGGTTATCATATATAGCAAATTGATTTTTTTTTTAAAATTTTGATGTATGAATTGATGGTTAAATATTAATTGACAGTTATCTTTGTTTGATAATTTTTTTTTTAAAATATTCATATAAAAAATTTGAACTTATAAAAAACCCTATATTTTTTGTATATTTATGTGTTTTTTTCCCCACATTTCATTTCCTACATTTTTAGAAAATGTCATTTGCTTGGGTCTGTTTCTGCGTTTCCTGTTTTGGTGCTTCCTAGATTTTCTCAGCTGGTTTTAAAGGGCCTTTTAGTCAAAAACTTTGAAGAACCAAGGGTATACGTATTCTGGAGTTAGATTATTCTCTATTTACAGGTTTGGTACGGTGAATTTGCAATGGTTGAGCACTTAGCTTATCTGAATTTCAAATACAAAACAAGGCAATAAGGCTTAGTCTGTTTCAGCTTGTGATCATAAGTGAGCTCTTTTCCTCAGACTTGGTGCACTAAGCGAGAGTGTTGAATGAAAGGATGATTTTTCATGTTTTTAAAATGCTAGTTATTTAGGGAGCAAAAAATTTTGCTCTTTTCCTGTTTGTTTGAAGTCATTTTGCTTTTTCCCTTAAAATCTAAAGGCCTTTTCTTATTGAAGGTGGCAAATTTTTCCCAAAGTTAACAGGATCATATTGCAATTGAAAAATTCTAAGTTGTTAAGTTCCATTTTGAGATTATCAATGATTGGAGGAAATTGTCCTTTTCTGTTATTCCATATATGAAACTATGTTGTGGCTTCCGCATTCCGAGACATGGTCTATTTAGACTTGAATACATTACTTTTTGGTCAGACCCAGTAAGAGAAGGGAAAAAAATAGAAAAAAAAAAAAAAAAAAAGAACAATTTGTTTTCGCAGTGGTGTTATTTAGAAGTTGGCTGCTCTGATGTTTATTTATTTTTTTATATTTTTTAACACTGTAGTTCATATCCATCTGGTGCTTTAATGGTGCAGTTATGGCCTCCCAAGAGCATTAAAGATTCGGGATCTCGTCTTCATTCGAAGCTGAAGGAAGCTATCATGCAGGTAAGATGCATGATTAGTGTGAAGTGTAAATTAATGCTTGCAATAATGACAGTTCCGGAGTCTTTTTTTTTTTCTAAAACTAATGTTTCGGTTGATTTGTATATTAGCTAAACCTATTTTCGATGTTCAGTTATTTTAGACATCTCAAGCGTCTGCTGGCTAACCTTTATTTATTTATTTATCTTTGATTGGGTGGATTACTGAAGGTCTCCTATCCTCTTTCCTGCTTCATCCAGCTAACTAATTAGATATGCCTTTGATTCATCCTTTGTAGTACTCATACAATGGTGTGCTTAATTGAATTGCTTAGATCTGTTGCAAGTTATAGTCATGGTTTTTAAAGGTGCAAGACTCACTAAGGTGCTAAAAGGTCTCAGAGCCTAGGCACAAGGTGCAAGCGCACGTTTGAGTGACATTAGGCACAAAAATAATTAGATTAAAAAATTAAACTTAAGATCTAATAATTATATATGCATATTAACATTATGATATAGAGAAAATATTTCTAACACTTATCATAATTTCTTGAATTAGATTAAGAAAAACTTATTTCTAAACCTTGTAATAAGATGCAAGATAACTATTTCTTTGATCTAACCCTTATAATAGAAAACTTGTTGACTATGACAGAAACCTTTTACACTTAATAAGCAATCAAGCAAGGCCAAGCGGAAGACACATGAAAAAACATGTATAACTATAAAAAATCATCACAACAAAAACTCAGAAACAGAGTTAATCTAGAAATCCTTTATTTCTTTCCAGAAATAGAGGTAAACAGCGGTAGATCGGCAATGGAACAGGGTGGAAGGAGATAAATCTAAGACATGTGGTTGCAGGAAATGAACAGATCGGCGACTGACAACTGCAGTGTTGGTGGTTTGGTCTGGTTCCAGTGATGCTGGCAAACTTTTTGGCAACTCTTCAGCGTGTCAACATCAGATTCTGGCAGATTGTTCATCTGCGATTTCAGTGGTGGTGGTACTTTGGAGTGAAAGATGTAGATCACGGTAGAAGTTATAGAGACATGTCTTTCTTGTGCCTAGCACTACCAGCAGTGCATGCCTGAGTGACAGTGCCTGCCTTTGGCCTTTAGAGGCGCCGGCCTGGTTGCCTAGTGTGCCTCACACCTAAGATGCGCCTCAAGTGCGCCTAACTATGGTTATAGTCTGTAAATGGCAATAGTAATACACAGGCAGTCAAATTCAACAAGTTTCTTTGCTTATTTTTGGGGGTCAAGTTCAACGCATTTCTTTCCTTGTTGGGGGGATTTTAACCTAACCTGACTGCTATGATCTCTCTCTCTCTCTCAGACACACACACACGCACAAACATGCTGATGATTGTGGAGGTGTTAGTGTATCAGTGGCATGATCATGAAAACCTGACCATCATAACACGAGGACAATTGAGAGTGGTTGTTGACAACAGCCGGAAGGCTTAATATATTAAAGTATGATGGTTGCTTTCACTAATAGGTTATAGAGATTTCTCTGCAGACATCTATCGTAAGGGATTGACAAAAAAAGGGGTGGATTACTCATCCATAGTACTATTATTGAGAGCAAGTCGATCAATAGTTTTCTCCCCCTTGAAGGGTCCTGCCAGCTGAAGCAAAGTCTGAACCATGATACTAGTAATTACTCTCACCTTGAAGAGATAGTTTAGCATGACCACAGATATGATAAATGATTGCCTTTTTTCCCCCCTCTCCTGCGTCTGTGGTTTTACTTTATTTGGTGTGAACTAATTTATATTTATAGGGGTTTTGCTTTCACTATTGCATCCTTTAATTGTGGATACTTCATTAGGTGGGAATTGCCATTTGACAAGACTTGAGCCCTGTTGTCTACTTCTGGATACTCATTTTTACCTCTAAGCTAAGGCATTATTTTCAATAGAGCTCAAACAGAGTCTTCCTTATCACTGTTCAGATGAAAATTTAAGAGTTTTGATCATTGTCATGCAGACTGGTTTGGAAAAGAACTCATTTGGAAATCATCCAGTTTCATTGCCAGCACCACCACCTGCGTTTGCCTCAGATCCACTGGTTGCCATTTCTTCATCACCTTCAGTGACCAAAGAGGAAATAAACATAATTGAAGAATACTCATCTGCAGCTGGAACGGGCCCTCCTAGAATTTCAATATCGGATATTATGGAGATTGATAGCCCCAGTTCAGCTGGGAACTATTTGAAAAGCTCAAGTCCTGTTGGTGTAAGATTTCCCTTTTTTCTCTCCCATTGTTTGACATTGTCGTCAATTTACCAGCATATATTTTGTCTTGTTTTTACTTTGATTTCTTATATATTGTTATCTGTTGGTATATTTCGATGCAAGCCAGCCTGGTGCTACAACACGAAAGGGTGGCATCCATGTTGACAGGCAAAATTCTGAAATTTCATACTATGCAGATGATGAGGATGGAAATCGTAAAAAGTACAGTCGAAGAGGTGAGTGGAAACTTTACTAGATGTAGCCAAGCTCAAATGGCATGGTGCTTGCAAGCTTATATGAGACCCATTTTTGCGAATTTAGGTTTATGTTCTGTTCCCTTTTGCAACTGTGGTTGTCAAATATCAAATCAATATGAGACATTCTCAGGAATAAAAAGCTCAGCATCAGTTTGTGGATTAAATAGACTATGAACTGCCAATGTATTTGGGACAAGGACATGATAAGTGTGCATGCCTTTTTGGGGAACAGGCTATATAGATGTCATGAAAAGTAGAGGGGATATAATAATAGTACCCTAGGATCTAATATAATATGGTCCTGCCTTTGTTTATTCCAAATCATTTTTTTATACTATTCTATTCCAAATCATTTATCCTTACAGCATGCTGATTAGAAATTGTGATACGGTGGACAAACTCATTCATGGTTTATATATTTCAGAATTGTTTGATATATTATTGACATAAAGTAAGCCTGATACCCCCCTGCCTGCCTCATAGTGCAGGTCAGGGGTTTGAACCCCATCGGCCCCTTCCCCTTTAAGTACTTCCGATTTACCAGAAAGAAAGACAGATGCCTGTCGAACCATTTGTTTTTTTTATTCTGATTGTTTTTTATCCTGGTCAATTTTCAAATTCCAATTTTTCCATTGCAGGTCCTTTCCGCCACAAGTTCCTTAGAGCATTGCTTCCATTCTGGTCAAGTGCATTACCAACTTTACCAGTAACTGCACCTCCACGTAAAGACGTGACCAATGCAGATGATGTCTTAGAAAGTCATGTGAGGCATCAAAGACCATCAAGAATGGATCCAAGGAAAATCCTTCTATTTATAGCAATCATGTATGTCTGCCTTCTTTGTGAATCACTAATTATATTATCTTATAATGGGTATGAATAATAGGATTGTTCAAAATGTTGATTTGTTCTATTTCATTTTGCTCTCATGGTTTGCATGTTATTCCTCTAAAGTTTATGAGATGCATATTTTCTGAATCAATACAAGTGTTACTGTTTTCCCTTGTGGAAATCCATTATACACACTGCTTTTTCTAATGCAAGTGTGTTGTAATCATGTGCAGGGCATGCATGGCAACTATGGGTATACTGTATTACAGAATTGCACAACGAGGTTTTGAGGAGGAGCAGCCAGATGATGAGCAGCAATAATTCTTGTGAAAGGTTGTAATGGAATTTTCTGACCAGTCGTACTATCATTTGCGACCAATTATAGCATCATATGCCTATCTGATGGTTGTTGGTGCTTTTGCTTGTGCTGCTGCTTCTCTTGTAGGGCTGTTACCATGTGTGCGTTGGTTGCTTAATTGAATGAAATGTACAAGGGGGGTACAAGGGAATTTTATTTCCAGTGTCACTGAGATTAAAATGTTACATAATATAACCATATCTAGGCAATTTTATTTTTCATTCTTTTCCGTCTGGGGTCGAATTGGAGAATTCGGTCAAAGACAAGATATATATATATTTTTTTGGTTTAAAATGGCCTCTTTTTTTAATTTTGTAATTACATGTTCTGTTAATAAATGTGGTTGAGCATATCATGAGCCGTCCTTCTCATGAGCCGTCCTTCTCTGGGTTCATTTTGAGAAAGGTATCTGAAGTTGGAAATTAATTTTGGCGTGGGTGTGTTGCTATTGAAACCTCTTAAGCTTTACGTTTCAAACTGTACTAGAGCAGCAAATAATCCTTTGCCTTAGCGGCTTTAGTGGTAAAAGGTGATAGCCTGAGATTTAAATGTTTCTGTGTTCAAATCTTACCAAAACTCGTTGGTGCTTTTACAGGTTAAAAATATTTTCCCTTTTTCTTACTAATAATTAATCTTGTTAATCTTGAAATTAATCCGGTAAAAAAATTTACTCGAGCAAGGCTTAGGTGGGACCAAACTATGAGGCCAATAAACCCTCAATACAAGATGTGACGAAACAAGCCTAGGAAAATGGGAAAAACTTGCGTACGCCGTAATCGCCTTCTTGGTTCTGGAAAGAATTCTAAGTAGGAAGAATTCTACTTAAATGTTTTTCTTACATTATTAAATAAAATTGATGATAATTTAACAATAAATTAATTTTAGTAACAATTCAAACAAGTCAACTATAAACAACATAAAAAGTAAGATTGTTTGCAGAAGAGTAGAGTTTAATAACAATATGTGCTTTATGCACCTGCCTGGAACTTTTTTCTAAACTCCTTTCTTCTTCATTCTAGGAATTTCTCATAAACAATTGGAATTTGGAAAAACCAGCAAGAAACATATTTCACTTCAAAAAGATATATATTATTACTGAAGATAATCCATAAATAAAGCATTACAACTGAAAGATGTTGGATCGCCTTCCTAGAACTGGACACTGGATATTGAACTTGCGGCCTTTACTAATAAGTGAGCAACAGAGTTTGTTGACCTCTTAACAAACTGCACTCTGCAATCATTTATCTGTGTCAATAGAGGTTTACATTCATCAATAACTAAACCTAAATAGGTAACATCATGGACCATAACCAACGCATCAGACCCAACAATAACCCTCGAATAAGAATGGGCTAAGACCTTCTCTGAAGCTAAAAGCTTCTGCTATACCAGGATCCATTAGGACCCTGCATTATCCCACTACACGCGATCTTCATCCTCCCTGACTTATCTCTAACAACCTAGCCATAACCCAATCGATCTTGTGGTGAAAACATTACTCCATCAATATTGCATTTAAGCCACAATGACCTAGTCTTTGCCAGCAGACACCACCTTCAAATATAAGCGATAGCTGATCTCCATTTGGAACTACATATGCGGATTTCCATTAAAAAGCCAAAGATCTACTAGCTAGATTCAGTAATTGTACCACAGTTTGCTTCTTATTGTTCCAGACATTGTAATTGGGATTTCGCCATGAGCAGCACCAATACAAAAACAATTTGCGCAATCTCACAGATAAAGCGATTAAAAATCTCCGATAACCAATCCATACGTCACCTATATAAGTAAGTTGATATTGCACAAAAATGTGTGAGATAGATTCCATGGGTGAATTACAAATAGGACAAAGTCAGATTGACAACAACACTCCTCTGTATTAGTAAATCCTTTGTTGGGACATAGTTTGCACAAGCACTCCATGTTCATCTTCATCCATGTTCATTGGTATTATCACATGAACATATTCATTGCATAAATGATTTGAAAACACACATGAACATAGACATTGGATAAATGATCATTTAGACATATGAATTGGATAAACACGATGATGACATTTGCATCATTGCATTTGAAACACTTGAATATATATGTAATGTTTGTATGGTTGCATGAAAAATTATCTTATGTTGTGTGCATGTTATATTATCATAAATAATGGTATTAGAGAGTTTATTTAAAAGTGTAGGAAACGTATAGGGATTAGGAGATGGATGAAGGTGGTAAAAGAGTAAAGTAGAGTGACTTAGGAAAGTGAACTTCCAACAAATATGAATGAAACACCATGATTTTGTCTGATTGCAATAGGCTTACAAGTGGAATTTTTAACCCTTTAGGATCAAAATTAAAGGGTTAGACGTGAGGTACAACAAAAGAAAGAGAAAGCTAAGGAAGAAAGAAAGAAAGGAAGAAAAAAAAGAAGTAGAAGGAGAGGAAGAAGTGTGAGCTGCCTAGGAAAGAATCCTAAAGTTTTCTAATTCTGGGACAATAAGTAAATTAATTTATCTTCTCCCCACATGAAATTAACCCCTCATGACTTGTTAATCATGCATGGTTAGTGAGAATTATGGAGTAATTAAGGTAGAGCTCTTAGATGAAAGTTGAAATTCAAGAGAACAAGAGTTGATTGTGTTGGATTTTGCTGTTAGAACAGGATATTATACCCACAATTTCATAATTCTAAAAGAGGAATTAGGGAAAGTGCAAAACATGAAAGTTGTAGCTTTATATTGCACATAAATGCATATGAAACAGTTTTTCTTGATTTTGTATGTGTGAGGAGTTATGGCTCTTTCATTAGGGCTGGTTCACAACCAACTGAAATAACCTCAGTCTTTTTGGTTTCTTATATTTGATGGCATTATGTTCTTATTTTGACAAAGTTCAAAACATGAAATTTTTAGCTTTATATTCTCTCTAAATACCTATAAAACAATTTTAATTGATTTGTTGTGTGGAAAGATATATGACTCATTAATTAGGACTGACCCTGTACCAGGATGAAACCTCACCTTTCTTTTAATTCTATTTTCCAAGAATTTGATGGCTATAGATTCAGAATTTGATGATAGTCAAAACTTGAAAGTTGTATATTTATGTCTGATCTACATACCTGTGAAATATTTTTGCCAAATCCAGCATGATTGTTGAGATATTGTCCCTTCATCATGACTGTTTGTCAACATGTTACAAACTTGCTCACTCTGAGATTGGTCCTTTGTTTTGGTGACCTTATAGACTAAATTAGACAATGAATAAAACATGAAAAATGTTCCTTTATATGTTTTGTAACTGATGGTAGATTATTATTATAATTGGATTTGTGCAATTTGAGATACACCCAAGAATGTAAGACCTACTCAGACTGAGATGACATTACAATAGGGAAAATTCAAAAATTCACCCCATTTTTTGTGTCTTATATTGCCTTGAAATTTGAATATGTTGTATCATTATGTGTCTAGTTTATTTTTTTTTTAAAAAAAGAATGAAGTCATTTGAATAAGTATATCTAGAATTATTGCTATGAGAGTGTTGCAAGCTCAGACTGCCATATAAGGAAAAACAGGCATAAACACTAGGTTCACTTGCATGGATCATGCCATAGTTGCATACCAAGCATTCATAATCATTTTGGCATATTTATAACTATGTATGTATCAAATTTTAGGATCTCAGCACTTTAAGGAAGCCCTAGAGAGAGAACCAACTACCATAAAAGTTGGTTACATCAAAAGGTGAGTAAAAACCATAATTAGATTCAATATGTGTGTACGATAATTTTATGATATGATTATGTTCTATTACATGTATATATGATTGAATTGTTACATTTTACATGTGAATACAAGTCAAGTGAGAATCATATGCTCTTAATAATTACATGGTATACCATTTGTGAAAGAGCACTTGCACATGAAACTAAAAGGATGTTGTGACCTACTTGTCAAACACTTGCAAATCACGTGGAAGATGGACTACTAGGTCCCATTGGCATATGTTATTGATCAAATGATTCACTTGTTATATGTTGGCCAGCAAAATCAAATGTCACTTGAATCACATGAATTCTCAGGAGCAGTGTTTGCCTTGCAAGGCCACGAGACAAAAATAAATCTATTGCACTTGCACTTGTATAGTCAAATGTTATACTTGTAATGTATCCTGATGATATTTGATTGTTGGTTGTGACATAAGAATCTAATTATTGTTTTTATTCATTGAGTCGCGACTCACCAAATCGCAATTATATTTTTCAGATACCGAAGAATAGGGATTAGATACTTTGGTGCTTAGAGTTTTGCATTGAGACATATGGACCATAAGTCGTCGGCTAAATTTCAACTCTCTCTCTCCTTGTGTCATGTATATACATTTAGATAGGAACTAGTTATGGTCACTAGTATAAACATTAATTAACATATATGTCAATACATGTTGGATTGTGTGTGTATGATGAATAAAACCTTTATGCATATGTATTTTCGACATGAATGTTATGAATTTTGTAAATGAAAATGGTCGTTACAACAAACCAAAGTGGTATATGGTAATTACGAGTTAATCCCAATAGAAGAATAGGTAAAAGCTCAAAGAAAGTCAAATGGTAAGAACAAGAGAGCAATAGTCATCAAATGGTAAGAACAAGAGAGCAATAGTCATTCTTCTCAGTTCCTTATCAAGAGAGAGACTGGTAGAGTTCAACATTACTTAGCCACACATGGGATATGGAAGGCCCTGGAGAACCACCATAAAGGCACTACACTTTTAAAATCTAGGGGGTTAGAGATGTATGTAATGGAATGGGAACTCTTCATGATAAAAGAAAATGAAAGCATCACCGACATGACCAATAGACTCTTACCCATTATCACAAACATGAAGGGGTTTAGAAGAATTCTAATAAACCATAAGGTAAACACAAAAAATATTAAATTCCCTCCTCTTAAGAAGTTTGGTATAAGAGTGTGTAGTATTCAAGAATCAATCCAAAGATTAGAAAGGTGCCAATGAATGTCCTTATTGGCAAGCTCCTCATTCATGAACCAGCCATAAAGAAGGATAAGGAAATGAAGAAGTTGACAGGATAAGGTGACAATAACGAAAAAGTTGAAAAGAAAACTCTTGCTCTCAAGTTTTCAAGCAAAGATAAGAAGGTTGAAGTTACTTCTAGTGATAGTGATGAAAGTGAGAAAGAGGAAGAAGAGTTAGCAATGCTCTCAATAAGGATCAAGGAGCTCACAAAAAGAAGAAAGGATAAGAAGAACTTAAAAAGAGCACCCAACTTCAAAGAAAAGAAAAATCATATGACTTGCTTTGAATGTGGGAAGCAAGGGCATCAAATTTGATTGCCCCAAATTGAAGAAAAACAAGAAGTGGGATAAAGAAAATAAGAAGAGCTTTAAGGCTACTTGGGATGATAGCTCAAGTGAGGAAGAAGAAAATAAAGAAATTTCCAACCTATGCTTTATGGCTCAAGAGGACTCATACAATGAGTTAAATACTTCTCACATTCATGTCATCATTTATTATAAGTTAGACGATATGGATGATGAGCTTCTTGAAGCTCTAACATTAAGATGTGAAAAATATAAGTCTCAAATGAAAACTTATAAGAAAAAATGTTCAAAACTTGAGGACAAATTTAAAGATTTCAATGATCATGTAAATGACTTGAGAACTTCTAGTGAAGAGCTTAAGAAATCCTTAGAAAATCTTTCTAAAAACTTATCCTCTCTTGATTTTTTAAGAATAGAAAATGACACTTTAAAAGGTAAAGTTATTGAACTTAGGAATTTCATCTCAAAATTTCACAAAGGGAAAGAAGCGTTAGATACTCTGATTACATCTCAAAGACCACCCTTAGTGAGACATGGTTTAGGCTTCAATGGAGCTTCCTCATCTATATCTTCTTCTCCTATAATCATCAGAGCATCTAACTCTCAAACTTCTAGCATTGAGGTTGTTGGGAAGAAAGGTGCCTCAAGCACTAAACCTTCTAAGCCTAAGGGTAAAGGGAAGGCCCCCAAGGCTCAAGATCTATGTAATGACCGTATTCATATTTGCTTTGATACCACTAAATGTAACAGCCATTTTCATCTGACAGAACTCATATTGCTCTGATACCAATAAATATAATGATTGTGTTCATATTTCAAAACTCATATGCTCTGATACCAATGAATGTAACAACCTATTGTGTTTACAAATCATGTTGCTCTGATACTATTTTTTCTACCACAATTTGTAATGCTACAATCGGTACCTATCAGAGCACTCAACATCCGAGATTTGCCCGTCGGCCCCGCGATGTCATGCACACCGGGATTTGCACGTCTGCCTCGCGTATGCTTGAGCCCTCTCTGATACCAAAATTGTAACATCTAAATTCATTTGTCAAACCAATAATTGTGATACCCATTGTTCTCATTTGTAAATCAGCTTTGATACCACAAATTGTAACGTCACAACATGGCTGCAGCTAGTACCTATCAGCGCACTCAACATCCGGGATTTACCCATCGGCCCCATGATGTCATACACACCGAGATTTGCATGTCTGCCCCGCGTGTGCTTGAACCCTCTGATACCACCAACTACAACTATCATCTTCAGTTGCAAATCACGACATTTCATGTTCAAAAATGCATACACATTAAGGTTTATTCATCATACATATATAATCTCATATGTATTTAATGTACACATGTGTTAACTAATGTCAAGACCAGTGACCATAACTAGTTCCTATCAAATGTATGTACATGA
>CATIWR010266205.1:0-109322 GCA_949677035.1 Omphalea diandra | reverse complement strand
TTGTCTAAAAAATTCTCTCTTTTGTTTCTCACTCTTCTTATATATATATATATATATATATATATATATATATATATATATATATATATATATATAAAAGAAGCATCTACCCATAATTCCTTCACTATGATATATCATGGCATGCATTAGCTTCCGTACCGATATGACAAACTGTGCAGGCATCAAGTTTTGTTGTGAAAGTCTTGCAATCAAAGATGATAACACCATATGCATGAGTTTCAATTTGGTTAGGTCCTTTTGTCTTATGAAAATAATATACAACAAGGTGGCTGGCATTATAATCCAAAATTCATGTTTAGATTTGCAATTTTTAGCCTATTCTATATTGGTTCAAATGCAAAGGTATAGTAGGCCTTTAATATAAAAAATGTGCAGTGGATTTATCATTGACATTTTTTTCTCTTTTCAATATTAAAATATGTACATAATTAGAATAATAAATTTCTAGAGTAATGCATTTATAAATAAACATTGCTTTAAGTGAACATAAAATTCTCTCTTTTTTCTTGGTTAGTTAGACTCTAAGTAGACCCAAAGCTTATGGGTAGCCATACAAAAAAAAAAAAAAAGGATTTATCTTATCAAAGTAAGACTAATGCATCTTTCAAGAATAATGAATTTAAAAAATATAGTGGAAGTTTAGAGTGCCTCAAGAGAATGATATAAGACTCATGTAAAGACTGTAATCTCTGACTAAAAATTTCTTCATTTAAAATTGTTATTTATTGGGTCCCTGAAACTATATTGTCTTAGAGAAATGTAGAAGGCACCATATAGAAAAAAAGGTACTTGACTTGCCTTTTCGCTTCTTCCCTTTAGATTGTGGTTGCATTCCCTTAAAGCTTAACAGCTTGAAAACTCTGTATGCTCAGACTTGGTTTGTATCAGGTTTCCTTTCATATCATATACCACTGTAATTCTCTCTGGTTCCTTCCAAAATGTTAAGCATTCCTTCTTTCCTGAAAAGGGTTCTAATAATTTTATCTCATCTTCCCCTAAAAATTCCAGTGCAACTATTATTTTCCTTCCACCACTTTGATCTACCACCACCACATGTAGCTCCTTGTCCACTATCTCAGCAAACGCCCGTTCGTCGGACCAAAACAATGCCGTTACCTCCTTCCAGTCTGAGAAGGAGTGTTTTGGCAGCAGAGTATTAACAGACACAGACTCATCTTTCAAGTTTATAGATACCACTTCTTCTGCCCAGTCAAACCTTACCCAATAAAGTACTTCTTTTGACAACAATACAGATGTCTTTTGTTGCTCCATATCAAGATCATGTAGGCTAGGGATATTAAGTGGTCTCCATGAAAGATCATGATCAGCACCTCCTAGTGTGAGAATTTCGCATTCTTCTTTCCTGTTATTTGCTTCGCTACCATAGTGGAATCCAGTTTGTATGTAGTGGTGCAGTAGTCATAACAAAGGGTAAGATCATGTTTGGTAGTGTAACGTGGACTTGGTAGGTTTAGTACTTGTTTGATGGAAGGGTTTCTTATGCGATATCTAGGGACGCCATGGATCTTGCTTCTTTCTACTACAAACCCAAAATCATCCATAACCATCTTGAACCCGGGGTTTTTATAAAATTAGGTTTTTTTTAAAAAATATTTATGGTTTTAGATTGGAATGAAAAATATTTATAATGTTAGGGTTTTTTATATTTGTCTCTAGGTAAAACTAGCAGGTTAGGCAGAAAATTTGTCCCAAACCTAATCTGATAGTCACAGTTTCAGACAGATTTCAAAAAAATATATATATATGATTCACTTGTCAGACTAATAACAATATTTAAAAAAATTAATTATTGCATCCAGATTTGCGTGTGGCAGTGAGTCAATGTCTCATAGCCACACGCAAGACTGGTCGAAGCTGATGGGTGGTAAAAATAAATAGGAAACATGAACGTCTCCTATTTATTCAAATATCTCATTTGCCCACTTCATTTTTCTTCTCCTTCTTCTCCTTCTTTTGTGTTCAATTTCTTTCTTAAAGAATTCTTTTTCTTCTTCTGTTACAACCACTAAAATATCTATATTTATTTTGTGTTATTTTACATTATTAGAGAAGAGTTAAAACAGATTATAAGATAAATATGTAAATTATATAATAAATTTTCATTTTTATTATATTGAAAAAAAAATAACTATAATTTTGTTGTTAATACTTGCAGATAATTTGTGAGTATAGAGCTCTAAATTGGTGATTACAAGAATATAAAATATAAAAGATATATATTAGTGTGTATAATTTATCTAAATTCAGTATAAAAAAAAATACTATATATTACATTTATTTGAATTTATGGTAAATTATTGTGTATTAATTTGTAGGAAAAAAGAGAAGGTGAAAAATCTAACAAATTATATTTGTGGATTAAGTGAAAAAAAAGGTTAGTAATTTTATTTAAATTGTATGAAGTTTAATTGAAAAAGTATTAGTACAATTTTATATAAAAATGAAATTTGTATTATGAATTGATAATGAATTTTTATGTTATAAATGATGTATGATGTGAATTGGACGATAGCAATGTTCATTAATTTTAACTTATTGAATGAAAATGAATTGAAAAAACTATTTAATAGCATAAATATTTATGTTGAAATTAGAAATTAAAACAATTTTAATTTCTATGGTAGTAACTCATTGAACCAATTTTAATTTGTATGGCAATCTATTTATATAAAAAAATATTAATATTGATAAAGAAAATAATTTTATTTATTAAAAAAATTACTAATAACAATATATATAAAATGATGAATTAGTGAAAATAATACCATGAATTTAAAATATAATAAAAATAATAATGATAATTATAGCGAAAATAATTAAAATAATACCATGCATATAAGCATAAAATTAGTGAAAATTAGAACAAAATTATCTATATTATCTATGATATTTAAAAGTTTAAGAAAAATTTATAAATTGCTATAATAGAATAATATGAAAGAAAATATTATAATTTAAAATTTATTACAGTTACTAGAATGCTTAAAATTATATGTATTATGCATGATTTTAAAAATTAATGGAAATTATATGTTTTATACACGATATTTAAAAAATAAAGTAAATAGAATAATATAAAAATAAATATATATACTTGAGTGCTTAAAAATATTAATATACATTAAAATAAATTTGGATAGATATTATGATTGAATATCAATAAAATAATGTTGTTGTTAAAGTATTATTTAGAGTTTATAAATTAAAAATTATTGTTATAATTTTTAATAAAGTGAATAATTTTATTCAAAAAAATATATAAAAACGTGTTATAATTTTAAAATTTAAAACAATTAAAATAACATATAATTATTATGGTATAGTCATACAATTTTTAATATGGTATAATTGTTATAAGTATAAATATTCATATAAAAATAATAAATACAAAATATACAATATACAAAAATGAAAAACAATATTATGCAAAAAATATCCAATGTGCAAAATAATGTCTCATCTTTTTTATCTACAGTTAGATATCATGGGCTCTAAATGGACAACAACATGCAAAAATTAAAACAGACATTGTTCCTCCGGTAGTTACTAGTGGACAATAATAAAAACTTGCCCATCCTCTGGTTGAATCAGTAGTTGAGAAGAAAAACTAAAAAAATATTATTTGTCTGCTGGTTCAACAAATGGACAACAATAAAAAATATATGTCCTCTTATTGAACAAGGGGACGACAATAAAAATCCATCAGTTCTTTAATTGAACCAACGGACAAATATAAAACAACCAAAAAACAAAAAGGTTGTCCACGGGTTTAAGTAGATGACAACCACCCAACCACCTTAAATATTTTTCACTCTACTCTATTTCATTAAATATTTTATTTCAAACTCCTAATTCAATAAAAGGCCCCTTGAACCCTTCATAGTCGTCGTAAGGATCTCCAACAGATCGGCCGCTGATGGTGTCTTCATTCCATTGACGGTTGATATGCGTTTGAATGAAGTGGTTGTCTTTGGTTAAGGCATTCCATTGCTTGCTCACACACTTGTAACGTTGCAAAGATTTCGCAGGCAAATAACTCAGGATGTTGCTGATGAGAGAGCAATCTAAAACAAGAACTGAGTTTTTGTTCTCTTTGTTATTCTCTTCTCTCTTTGCTTTTCTTGGATTCATTATCTTCTGCTTTTCTTTTGCCCGTGGTTCTTGATTGTTTGATGTCAAGGAGTCCTTTTTTTCGTATGCAAAGTCTGATGGATGGAAACCTAGTTGAACTCAAATTTGCTTGTTTTTTTAATCAAATCTGTCTAATGAGTCTATAAAGGGAAATTCTTTAGTGAACTAAATTCATCATATAATCATGTAAATTAGTAAATATTTACATAATATATATTTTAAATATGAAATTATAGAAAACTATGAGATATTATTGATAAAATAGGAAAATTATATAAATGATATTTTTATTAGCTGATATTATATACGTAGATTTACACAATACACTCAATTATGAAATTATAAAAAAATAGGAAATGTTATTGATAAAATAAAATTATATAAATAATTTTTTATTAACTAATTTACCATCTTATATTATTAACTTATCTTATAATAAAATTTCTTGCCTCCAAAATCTAGCTCATTAAGTTATCTCAATAAACCCAAGAATCAATAAGACGTATCTTTCAGCACATAAAATTGTACAGTTCAAAGGAATATTTTAAAAATAGGATCAGATCAGTGAGTTGGACAAGTAAAACCAGAACACAGACCAGTGATCAATCTATTCGATCCACTTCGGTTTTTAATATTATTTTTATATTTTCAATTATATTTTTAATATTTTTGTTATTTTAAATTTATTTTAATAATATTTTAAAAATTTTATTTCTTATTGAATTAATTAAATTTAATCAGTTAAATTGATCGAACGGATAGAATTGAAAATTAATTAATTGACTAATTTATTAACCATTCTGATTTTAAAATTAGTAGTTCGAAGATGCCAAATCTGGCTTAACGAGGATGGCAAATTCTCCAAAGAAAAGATAGAGTCATTATGGACAATTCAAATTTTGGAAGTGGCAATGGCAAACAGTTTGGTGGAGTGATTACAATCAAATTGATAAATTTGATGGAATTGAGAATTAATTAATTGACTAATTTATTAGCCATTCTGATTCCAAAATTATTGGTTCGAAGATGCCAAATTTGGCATAATGATGATGGCAAAATTCTCCAAAGAAAATATATTATGGACAATTCAAATTTTGGAAGTGGCAATGGCAAACGGTTTGGTGGAGTGATTTGGGATAGAGGTGACAGTTTTCTACCCGATTTGAAAATTTAACTTGAACTCATTTGTAAAAAGACGATTTGAATCCGATCAAGATTCAAAACAAATCTGAAATGTTTTGAAATTTTTTGGGATTGATTGGGTTGGGTAATAGTTAATCCGATGAGGTAGGTCAAAACCGATCCAAATGTGTCAACCCGCGACCTAATGATAATACAAAAAAAAAAATTTATTACTAAATATATAAAATGTAGAATAATTAAAATAAAAAATAAATATATTTCAAAAAATATTTAGATTATTTAATTAAATTTAAATTTAACTTTTATATTTTTATTTAAAATATAATGAAATTTTTGTATTTTCATAAAATTACTATTTTTACTATGCTTTTTATGTTCCTAAATTACAATTTACTATAATAAATTATTTACTAATAATAAAAATTATTTATTGTGATAAAATAATTTTATCATAATTTTAAATTATTTAATACTATGACAAATATTATTATGACAATATTATTTTTTCTTATTTGTAATTTAGTAGACACTATAATGTGATAAAATATTATAATGAAATAATGCATGTCATAATTTATCTTATATACTCATTCATTATGATAAAAATTTTTAAGTTAAAAATTTATGGAATCAATGATTAAAAAAATTCAAACTTTTTCGTCAATTTTCAATTATATCAAAGTTTTTAATTGAATCAATTACGCCCTCATTTGATGAATTGGGTTCAATTATGTTGTAAGTCAAAATTATCATTTAATAAAGTGTATTATTAGTCTCAATTAGCTCTTATCTTTTCAATTTGTTCAATCAAATTTTAAATTAAATTTAAATTTTACTAAGATAATATTTTTTATTTTTACTCATTTTAAATATCTTTTCACAAAAATATTAAAATTTTATTTTTATTTTAGTTGATAAATAAATAATTTTATACTAATTTTATGATTTAAAATTATATATTTTATTTTTATATATTTAAATAATAAATTAATAAATCCTTAATTTTATTTTAGGATAAAATTTTTAAGAATATTAGATTTATATCATATAATTGATTTTTTAAATATTTCTTAAAATTTTTTATTTTAAATGATTTAAATAATTTATTATTTAAAATATATAAATTAATTTTTTTAAGGAGAGAATGAAAGAAATTTTTTTAAAATAAGATATTAAGAAATTTATAATTATAAATTTAAACGTTAAATTTTTAAATTTTTTAAATTTAAATATAAAATTATTAAACAAAACTATATAATAAATTTAATTAGTTAGAAAATGAGATTAAATTGAATAAAAATAAAAGTATCATTTTAATTAAGCTCATGTAATTGATTTTTTGAATATTTCTTCAAGTTTTTTTTTGAAATGATTTAAATAATTTATCATTTAAAATATAGGAATTAAATTTTTAAGAGTGATTAAAGGAAAAAATTTTAAATAAGATATTGAGAGATTTTATGAATTATACATTTAAATTTTAAAATTTTTATTTATTAAATTAAATATAAAATAAAAATTCAACTTCTAAAAATATAAATAAATTTAATTAAGCAAAAATGAGATTAAATTGAAGAAAAAAAATAAAAATATCATCTTAGTTTAACTCATGTAGTTGATTTTTTAAAAGTTTTTATTTGAATTGTTTAAAATTGTATTATTTAAAATATAAAATTAATTTTTTAAAGAAGATTGAGAGAAATGTTTTTTGAAAAATTATTGATTGAGAGGTTTTATGAATTATAAAATTAAATTTTAAAAATAAAATTAAACAAAAAAGTTTTAAATTTTAAATTTAAATATAAAATTAAAATTTATCATACAAAAGTACATAATAAATTAGATTAAGTAAAAATAAGATTAAATTAAATAAAAATAAAGTAGTTTATTAATTATGTTGTAATCTTAATTTTATACTTAATTGAACTAATTGAAAAAATATAAATGTCAATTGAGTATAAATGTAATTTACTAAATTCTGTTTTTGACTTGAGGTATAATTAAAATTGATTTGTCAAATTACAAATATAGTTGACCCATTTATAAGTTTTGAATATAATTTAAAATTGTACAAAAGTTTGAATTTTCAGTAATTAAGCTAAATTTTTACTGTAATTTTTTTAAAAGATTTAATTTGTAAAAGAAATTTAACAATTTCACTTTTTTTATAATAATTGTAATCAATTTGATTTTTGTCACAATAAAATCACATACTAAGATAAATCTAATTTTATCACACAAATTTTTATCATAATACACAAAAATTTTTTATACTGAATAATTTTCTATCACTGAACATTATATGTTTATTTGTAAATTAATTTAAATTATGATATATGACTTAAATATAATTTTATGTAGACTTAATTCAATTATTTTCATTATATATAATTATTTGCTTACAAAATAAATTATATTTAATTTATTAAGCATTAAATTAAAAATGAAAATTTTAATTAGATTTTATTTTATATAAAATCTATCTTGCTAAAAATAATTTTTAAGAGAAAATAATTATTCCCTCTTAACAAATTATGACAGTATATTGTATAAATGATAAAAAATTTTAATAAACATTTTAAAATTTAATAACAAATGACCGAACCTGAAATATCAATTTTAAGAGTAAACCCGAATCTAAACCGACTCAAAAAATGCATCGAACCAGAAACGACCCAACCAAAAAAATAACCCGATCTAAAAATGATCTAATCCAAAACAACCCGATCCGATTCGTTTGTCATCTCTAATTTGGGGTATTTATTATTTTAAAACAGAATAATTTAAATTACTTTAAATTGTGAGTGAATCAATTTTCTTTTTGAACAAGAAAGTGAATCAAGTTGATACGTCAAGTTAAAATATAAAGATAAATTTAATTTATTTTTGAATTGTTTATTAGATTTTAAATTAAATCAAATTACACATAATTTGGCTTTCTTTAAATAAAAAAATATTCCTTTAATTTTAAATTATTTTAATAATTTAAATTAAATTAAATTTAGATAAATTATATCATATTTTATTATAAAATTTTGAAATTATTTTAGGTTTGAATTGTTTCTATTTTTTTTAAATCAAGTTGAATTCATATTAAATCATAAATGAACCGTATACAAAATTTAATTTTACAAATATTTTTTTTAAACTTTCATTACAAATAATTTTAATTTCTACATCACAATTTTTTTAATAATACATCACAAATTTGTATTTTATTTCGTCACACCATCCATGATTAGTCTTTGAATAATGATAAGCATGGTCCTAAGATAATATAAACAGTAACATTATTCTAAAATTGTATTTGAATTATTTTTTAATAAATTTTAGATAAATTTTAATTGAACATTTTTCATTTTTTATTTGATTATATCAAATTTTATATATATTTTCATATTTTTTTAATAATTATATACAAAATTTAAATCAATCAAACACAAACTTAATAATAATTATTATTATTATTTAAAATGCATTTAATTGGTTTAAATTCTATATACAATTAAAAAGAAAAGTTAACATAAAATTTAATATACTAAGAGATAAAAATAAAAAATTAATTAAATTCTATTCAAAATCTTAAAAAAAAAAATCAAATATGCCTGACGCTATTCCTTAGACATTTTAATCCTCATTTTCGGCAAAAGAAAGAATAATTAGGGATAATTGTTATGAACTCTCTGACATTTTACTTATTTAATTAAGTCGCCTTTTATGTTTTAAAATTATACTATAAACCCTTCGTGTTTGTCTTGTTATACTGAATAGTTTTTCAGTTAATTTTTTTGTTAAATTAATGCGAAATGTCAATAATATTCTTACCTCTATTTTAACTTTTCATTGCATATCATAAACTTCTCTTTCCCTTCTCAACTTCTATTAGATTTTTGTTCATTTTCATTTCATACTCAATTTTGTCAAAATTGACAAACATTTTTCATAGACTTGAGGATTTTAATAAATTTAAAATTAAAAAAAATATACAAATGAAAATCAAACCCAAAAATTTTGAGAAAGAAAAATTTTAAAAAAATTATAGAAAATCAATAAACCCAAAAACACTAACAAATTCATAAAAAAATCAATTGCCTAGCTATTAAAAAATAAATAAACACCTTGCACTAACAAATCCGAACAAACTGAATCTAGCCAACTCTTTAGCACAAATGAGGATTTCCATGAATTTCTTTCACTCTTTAAATTGGCCAAAAACAAATCAAACTCTGTAAATTAACCAAACAAATAACAAATCAAAAGAAAATATAAGAAAATATTTAAAATTGGCCAAAAATCCAAGCAAAAATTCTCACCTCGATCATTTTGACATCCCATAAATCCTGTATGTCCTAGAAATCCTAATTCGATCCCAATGTTTTAACCAAAATAATCAAAACCAAACCAAAACAAGAAAAATTGAAATGGTAAAGGAAGTGAATAATGTGAGGAAATCCAAGTTTTTACGCCTCCATGGATTTAGGACAAGTGGAGAAATTCTCAAGAAATAAGACCATAAGTGGCTTGAATCCATCGTTCAAAAGCTAAATCTTGGTATGAGCTTTAAAAGCATTCCTCTACAGATTGAACCGCGTGACTTCGTACCTCAATTCTAGTCGTGCAAGAGGCTTTAAGTTTGCTCTTATTCAAACTTAAATTGACAACTCAGTTTCTCAAACTAAGACCATATCCTGTGCAGGCCCATCTCCTTTCTTTCTTTGGTCTGGTCTTTATTTTTCCTTACCTTATTAAATTGAATTATCTTTGATGACAATAATCACTGCACCATATTGAATATCAAAACTTAGAATAGGGTGGAGATTGAGTTGTTTGTTGAATCACTGATGCTACCGACCATAGATCAAGCTTTGTTTTTCTTGATGCTCCTTATCCGGCCTAAGGAAAATCAAAGGTAGATGACATATTTGATCCTCCTTAATACGAGTGGAGAAAGATTTTAAGATTGAATTGGAGTGAAAAAGAAGAATTAGGAAAATGGAGGAATATTTTGTTGGTGGGATATTTTGTGGTTTAGAGGAAAAGGACACAAAGATGGTTAGAGGGATGTTTCTATCATTAAAAATAAAATATAAAGTTTATTTTGATTAAATTCTCTTTAATTAACGATACATGCTCATTTTTAACAGTAGAAATATTATTCAGTGTAACATGACAAATGTGAGAGAGTTTATAGTATAATTTTGAAACATGATGACAACTTAGTTAAACATGTCAAACGTCAGAAAGTTTATAGTAATTATCCCAAATAATTATTATAAATGTTTGATGCTTAACACATTTAATTAGATAATCTCTCACGTTTCAAAATTATATTATAAATTTTCTCATAATTGTCTCTGTTATATTAAATAATCGTTCTTCCGATAAAAATGTGTATATATTGTTAATTAAAAAGAATTTTGGTAAAAATAAGTTTTATATTTTATTTTAATAATAAAAATACTCCTAAAAAACCCTAATGTAATTAGGTAATTTCTTAAATACCCCAAAATACAATCACCAGTAAACTGACCAGAGGAAAAAAGAACGAAAGAAAGAAAGATTTGCGAAGATGATGCTCTTCTTCTTTCTCTACACTTATTACCCCCTCCTTCTTCTCTGTCGCTAGATCTAAGCTTTTGATTATTCTCTCAGTTTGAAGAAAATCTCTCCCATGCAAACATGTGTTTATTTTTTTTAATGAGATTCCAAATCGAGCTGTTAATCTCATTGTAATTTCCTTCCTTTTTCACTATGCCTTCACTTTTTGACTCTGAATTCAGCTATAATAATAATCTCTGTTACGGTAAATTTTTGAATAATGGCGTCTAAACAATCATGAAAATAAAGGACGAGTTCAAAGTTGCTAATTCCCCTTCTTCTTCAACCACATCACCTTCTGAACACTTTCTAGAAACTTTTGTTAATGGTCAAAGCTCTCTTGTGTTGTCGTCCACTTGTAGTAAGCCCAGTACTTCAAAACCGTGTCGCTGCAATGTATTGCTTCGAATGGCCCGCTACTATGCCAAGTGAAATCGCAATGGAAGAGAAAAGCTTTGGACATGCTATTAACAGTACGGAATCCTATCACAAATCAAAGCCAAATCGAAAAAGCTTAATGACATCGAGAGGCGATCCCCAGTAGGATAGAAAGGATTTCTCCAGACAGATCCAACTTTCCTACGATACTTAAAAGATTTTCTTCGAAAGACACTTTCTATCTTTCAAGATTCATCAATGGAATGAAGACGAAGCCCTCGAGAATGAATCGAAAATAAGAAACCCTTGGGTATGTGCTTTGAAATTCCCTTTAGTTCTTTACTTGAAATGGTAGCCGGCTGGATGTTAGCAATAGCCCCTCTCTAGCGCTCTGTGCCCCAGGTTTGTGATCCCGCGAGAGATCCAAATAAACTTTGGTAATGATTTTGAGCTTGTTTCTCTTGATCTTTTTCTTTTTTAAATAAAAGTTTGGGTTTGTTTCTCAATGATATTGTCTATTGGATTTTATAAAAAATTGAGAAAGTGATTAATTAATTATTTACAAGAGGACAGAGGGAATGAGAGGTGGAAAATAAGATGAAAATAATAGGCGTGTGATATAAAATAAAAATTTAAGAGGCAAATAAGAATATTATTAATATTTTATATGAAATTAATAAAAAAATTAATTGAAAAATTATTTAATATAATAAAATAATTATGCAAAATTTATAATAAAATTTTAAAATATTAAAAATAATTTAATTAAATATATCAAATACGAGTGGTTTATAATAATTATTCCACAAAAGAAAATACTTATCCTTTATTTTACCTTTTTACTCCGGCGAAAGTTTTTGTAAAACGGAAGAGCCAAGTATGGGAGTCTTGGGTTCTCTACCCGGCATTTTATCTTCTCCACCTTCAGTTCAGGTGACCGGCCGTTGTTCGAAATTTCAAGATTCTTTTAATAAAAGTCTTGTTTTTGGAAGAAGAAAAGCAGTAGTCTTTGGTTCTGGTGTGCTAGTGGGTTATCTTCTTAATTTGCATTATCTCAATCCAAAGTTGCCTTTTTCTAACTTTGCTAGTGCTCAAGAAGATGAGCTTCAAGAAGAAGAGGACAGAATTTTTGATCTCTTTCAGGTCTCTTGCTGTCTTCTTTACATTTATTGATGTATATCTGCCTGATTTTCACTTGCAATTCCAATTTGATGACATATTTAGTTTTATGGGTAATGAAATGGAATTGTCTTCAGGTTTGTGTTTTATAATGGAAATTAAGGAAATGAGTTAAAGAAATTCCCCATTCGGGAGGCAAAAGAAGTACTACCTATTTCTTACATCTTTTCTCATGTATTATGTATTAAGTTGAATGACAAATTATTGCTGAATCAATATATCAATATTTTATCGTCATTGATGTACTGTGTTTCTTTGTTCTAAGGAGTGTTATTGGATGTCGAGTCTTGAAATTCTATATTGCACTGTTGGATTGCCCTCGAAAGCTTTTTTTTGCTTCAAATAACTCTAAATTTAATTGTTCTATTTTTCCCCCTTATTATTGCAGATAACTTCACCATCAGTTGTTTTCATTAAGGACCTTGAGTTAGCTAAGATCCCCAAGAGCTTCTCCTCTGATTTTGAGGACGAAAAAGCAAAAGTTGTAGGGACAGGTTTGGGATTCATCTGGGATAAGTTTGGTCACATTGTACGTGTTCCCTTCTGGTGTTTGTCATACTTAAATTCACCTCCAGTATCTAAATGTGATAATCATTTTTGATTTATTGGCTTTTGGTCCTTATTTCTATGATATGATGTTAACAGTTAAAAATCCCACATTGAAAACACATAAATATAAAAGATATTGAATGGTTTAGGCTTAACTACCTAATTGGTTAGTTCTAACCTTTTAACAATGGTTTCTCCAAACTCCACCATTTCTTCAATTCTAATATGGGATCATAATGGTTGACCCAAACTCATTTTAGCAATGGTTAGTTCTTTCTATTTGATTTCTTCAATTTCTAATATATGGTATCATAAGCTCCTTGCTAAAAGACTTGACAAAAGGAGTAAAAACTGCTTTGTGAAGTATGTATAAACTACAAAATGATAAGCATGCTGACAGGTGGTTCATTGGGTTTTTCCATGCAGAAACTTTTACACCACACTTGTGATTCGCTGAAGGTTATATACTTCATAAAAACTTTCCATAATCCTTGATTACCATGATTACTCAATGCTGTTAACTATTGAGATAGATATCTGAAAATGAAAGATAAACGTTGACGTATTTGCCAGATAAAGGTTTTGCTTGCTTCTATAATTGTTTCTTTCAGCTCAAGCGACTCTATCTAATTGAAAATTTCATTCCAACATATTGCAGGTTACAAACTACCATGTTGTTGATAAATTGGCTACAGATAAGAGTGGATTACAGCATTGTAAGGTCTGGTCATTTTTAGCTATCATGTGTTCAATGATTGTTTGTTGTAACTCAAAATCTATGTGATCAAACTGCATATGATGTCTATCGGTCATCCATCTGAGTAGCATTATATTCTTCGTGTCTTCTTTTTAGGTATTTCTAGTTGATGCTGGAGGCAATAACTCGTATAGGGAAGGCAGGATCATTGGTTTTGATCCAGCTTATGATCTGGCTGTCCTTAAGGTATCCCATTGGACCTCTGTACTGCAATTGTTTTGAACTTATTGTTGATATATGAAGAATGCAATTCAGTAACTTAGGCTCATCCTATATGCTGCTAGGCTCATCCTATATGCTGCCCGGTTAGCTAGCGTGGAAACGGGAGATTAGGTAAATTTGGTATTGGATGTTCCTAATAGGAGGTAATCCATATGGCAACTCCTTCAGCATGATATCAAAAGCTCCTGTTGAAGCTCTCCGATTCATCCAGGAAATGGTGAGGACCAAGTTATTCACTAGGAAATTGTCCCAGCAATTTAGGGGCAGGTTCTATATATATATATATATATATATAAACATTCAATAAATCTGGGGCCTGCTTAATAAATGTCACTATGAACATTCAATAAATCTATGTAAATATATGAGGAGGAATATCAGAAAGTTTGTACCAAAAAATGAATGCCTTTTTGGGGAGACTGAGAAACTTCCTTAAAAGGGAACATATTTATGAAAAGCATTTGAGAGGGAGCCTGCTCACTAGTTTCAAAATGACAAAAGATGACACTATATTTGAAGAACGTGCAACTATTTCAATGAAGTCAACTATGTATTAGTACCTTACTGATGGAACGAAATTATTCACCTCAGGAGATGCTCCTGTATGAGACTTGCTATCATAGACATCATTTTGCCATAAGGACTCTTATTAATGAGTAACCAAGCTTTCTGGGAATCTTAACCTTTTGGGATTGGGCAAATTAGAACAAAATAGAAATCAGTATCAATGTGGATTAGGACAAGTTACATTCAGAATTTCATTCCATTCAAGCATTTCTTGCCACTCCAAGTACAGTAAGCATGAAGGATTGCAGATAGGAGGATGCATATGTATGCTGGTCACACTGCTGCACTTTGTCATGACTGATTGTTTTATATTAGTTAATGTGTTTGATTGTTTTGGTTTCTATATAAGTTAATATAAGCATACCATGATTATGTGATGCAGCATGTATTGAGGGATACTAACTGTAATTACATCTGCAGGTTGATGTTGAGGGCCATGAACTGAAGCCTGCTGTCCTTGGTACTTCTAAAGATTTACGTGTTGGTCAGAGCTGCTTTGCCATTGGGAATCCTTATGGATATGAAAACACACTTACAACAGGGGTAACTCATAAATAATGTGAAGTGCATTTCATTTTTGCGACTACACCCAGTATTTTTTTTCTTGGTTTTGGGAGGACGCTATGGTATGATAGAGCAAACTGAGTTCCTTTTTTTTTTTTTTTTTTGGAAGAAGTTGTGGGAGAGGCAGGATATTGTATGTTCTGTTCTGCTCTAAGTTATTTAAGCATTTTTTATCTGGCTTGATGTGATGCTTGGTGAAAAGCATGATGACTGTATAGCATTTTGGATGATTCAGGTAGTAAGTGGCTTAGGCTGGGAAATACCTTCACCAAATGGAAGAGCCATACGAGGAGCTATTCAAACTGATGCAGCTATTAATGCAGGTAAATAAATTAGTTTTCTGGCCAACATAAATTAATAAGTTTCTAAATCCTTCCTGATTGTTGTGGTTTTAGGTATGTCGCTCTATTTCATTTTTTGAATTCCTTATTTGTCATGATGATTGTTCAAAGAATAGTAAGACACTTTCTAATTTCCAAGGAGTACCATTTTTCTAGATGAGATCATGCATTCTTTTATTCCAATTTAAATTTCTTCTCACCTAATTTGGTCTTATTAGACAGATAATGGACACTAGGAAAAATATGATATTTAGTTATAAATCCATGTGACTCTTACGTTCAACTTCTATCTTGGAGTTTGTGGATATGATCAACTCTTCAGCTTTTAATGTTTGTATTGTTCTACTACAGGGAATTCAGGTGGACCATTGATTAATTCATATGGGCATGTCATTGGAGTGAACACAGCAACTTTCACCAGAAAAGGTGAAGCAAGATGCTTTTCAGTTATTTATTTCTCTTAATCTTACCTTTTGACCAAACAGTTCATGAAGTGAAGATCATATTTGAATTGGCAGCTGTCCTCATAGACTTAGGTTTTAGTGATTAAAGTATGGGTAAGCAAGTTGATAATAAGGACTGTGAGGTTGTATGATTCCTCTTTATGATTAGCAAAATCATATCCTTTAAACCAGAAGCCAATGCATCTTTAAATTAATTATACAAGGACAAAAGAGTTATGCTAGTTCCTTTAAGGTTCAGCTTATAACTTGTTTTAACCCAGTTTTATATATTACCATTTTTTTTTTTTGTTGCTTTTAATTGGTCCTCAGCAATAACACATAAAATTAAAAACTCATTCAGTTCAAAGTTCTGAAGCTCCATCTTTTGCTTGCATTTGTCGCAGGAACAGGAAGGTCCTCTGGAGTGAATTTTGCAATACCAATTGATACTGTTGTGCAGACTGTACCATACCTTATTGTTTGTGGAACTCCTTATAGTGATATTTTGATTATTTGTATATTTTGTTTTTCAAGAAATGCAATAGGTGGTAGTGGTTTCAGGACTCTAGAATGTTGCCAGCTCCAAAAAGGCCAATGATGGATTAGAAGCTATCAATGTCAAGCAAATGTAAATATCTGTTTTGTATTCTGTGTAGGTTTCATATTACTTAGGTCCTTTTGATGTCTTGTATTATGTAGGTCATGCATTTCATGATGTGTGACAAAATTTTAATGCAATTCATATTAAAAAATAATACTGCAGTGAATAGTCTTTGTTATAGCCAGACTTCCTAACTACTGGATCACAGCAGAAATTCACCTTTTTGTCACTGATACCATAGGTATGCTAATAGAAAATCAAGCAGGCTCTTTGACTCTGTGAAGGGTAAAAGACATGTAATTTCCTCCTATAGTATGAATTATAGTTGGGGAAGAAAAAAAATGGAAAAGAGTCTAAACTCATCTTAGAGCAGCTATAACTCAAAGTTCCTTGTTTTAATGACTACAGATTTCTTGCAACTTGAAAGCTTTGGAATGGCTAAGGGTGCGATCGAGAACACTATCAAACTAAGTTCGACTTGATTGTAAGACTTAGAATTTGAAACTTCACTCTGACTAAGACAAATATTTAAATTTAATTTCATTCGACTAGCTTGTTTATGTAAAATTTATTGCAACATCAAATTAAAAATTAAATAAATTTAAATAATGGAATGATTTTACTCAATTCAAATATTTATATAAATAGCTGAAGTTGGTCGCATGATAAAAATATTAAAATTTGATTAGATTTATTAATTTTTTAAAGTGAGCATTTTAATATTCAAACTTGTCTTAAATAACTCGAATTCGAGTTTAACTAAATGAAAATTTTTTCTAAGAGGAAAGTTAAAAATTTTAATTATTTTAAATTTTTTTTCAAATAATTTTTCAGGTGAATCGAAAATCATAATTCAAACTATCAATCACTAAAAGTTGTCATTTTAATAATGTACTCACTAAGATGTCTTTCAATCCTATGATGTCTCCATTAGTTTCAAGGCCGTCATTGCACGATGGCTAACAGTTTCTAAACGGGCCGTTTTGACCTAAGGAATTAACCTTTCATTAAGGTTAATTACTATAAATTTTTAGAGTTTGCCATAACTAACTATCTCTCAATTTGAAATCAATAATCTTTAACAATTGATCCGATACACTAAAAATTTATTTATCATTGATTTGTGTATTTATTAATAATAAAAAATTAAAAAAAAAATATTTTTTTTTAAGATAGGCCTACTTTCTCCTTTAAGCTCACAAGGGGGCAAGTCTATTATCAATTTCCTTCTTTTTCTTTTACATTCAATTGCCCATTTTATTTTTTGACTGTTACAATTATTATTTCTTATTTTTGGATTTCGTTTAATTGCGAAGTTATCTTTGCAATGGATATGATGGGTGAGTGCCAATAATTACTTTTTTCACCTATTAGTGTTGATACGACAGATTTGGTTCTTAATTTGAATTTCTATAATTAATTTTCTAGTCTTTTATATTTCGTGGGATATATTTTTGGTTCACTAATTTTTTTTTTTATTTTATGAATTTCTTAACAGCTTGCTAAATATCTGTTACCAATAAGATTGGTACATACAGGTACTGAACTTGTAATTGGACGAGATGGATGATGGCCAGTCTTGTTTTAATAAAAATTTCAACAATAGCCGTGGGGCATTATTTGCAGGCCGCCTCAATGGGGTACGGTGACCGACACAAAAGAAAATTTTAGATTTTTTTATTAAAAATAAAAATTTTAAAATAAATTAAATTATTTTTTAAGCCTTTTAAATTAAGTGAAAAGAAAAAATATTGATCTTTTATAACAATTTTACTTTAAAATCCTTTTAAAAATTTTGGGCCCTAGGTGCAGGCCTTAATCGCCTGCTCTTAGGACCGGGATTGATTATATGGTTTCTTGGAATTATGGAAATTTATTTACAATTCATTTGATGAGATGAATGGTGGTTTTGCTAGTTAGCTTGATATTTTTTATTAAAAATTCATAAATAATTTAAAATTTAGTTAAACGAAGTCAATAAAAAACTGTGTTTAGAATTGTCTTTGTGCAACAACAGCAATCTATTTTATGATTTTATTGCTATTTATGTAAATATTATTGGATAATTGAGATTGTAAGACACTCTTAAAATTTATAAAAATCAAGTTGAATTTGTTTTAATATGAATTTGATTTGTGTTTTCTTTTTGTGGTTTATATAAATGATCATGATAATGATAATGATATAATCTTATTTAATTTATTTGATTTGAATTTTTTATAATCTATACAAATGATGACGATAATACTTTTATTTTTATATGATTTATAGAGCTTAAATAAAGATTTTGCGAGTTTTATTTTTTATTTTTGTTGTAAAAATAAAATAAAACAAAAAATTGATTGAAAACTGAATGAATTATTAATATTTTATATGAATTTAACCAAAAAAATTAACGAAAGTGATTCCATTAGGATTATTTTGAATAAAATTGAAATTTAAAGACTGAATTACTTAATTATAGTAAACTACGTGGGTTTTATGGTAATTAATCTTACACTAAATACCCAAAGTTTGATAAGTTAATTTTCTTCCATTTGTATAAAAAGAGAAAAAAGAAAATAAAAAATTCTTCTTTTCATGAATCTCCTAGACTAACAACAATTTATTCGGGCAATCGAATCTTGAAATTGTGAGCATTTCTAACAATTTCCAAGAATGGTTTCAGCTTCCGCTAATTCTGCAACAGAAGGGATGCAACTGTGCGTATTTGATTTAAGGAGAGGGCAGCTTGAAGGGCAGGAGCTCGACAAGATCCTCTTTTTCTTCCCTCCTGATTTACCCTTTTCTGCTCAACTTTCCGTCATTGGCCTTAGCGAAGGACTCATCAGCTTTACAAGGTCCTTGCCCATTTCGATTGTTAATGGAGCTCATCAATTCAATCCCATATTCTCGTCTTTTTCACAGTTTTTTTTAAGGTGTTGAATGAATTTTATGCAGAATTTTCTCTTCTGAAGCAGCTTGTGAGGTCATAGAAGCAGAGAGGCATTCCCATGTTTATTACGAGGCTGAGCCGGATATCTGGATGGTGATGGTATGCTATTCTTTTCCTTCTAAATCGAAATGGGTTTTGGTGAAGATTGTATTTTTGAATGTGGGTTTGGATTGAAGTTGTGTTTGTGAATGTGGGTTTTGATCAAAGTTGTGTTTTTGAAGGTATGTTTTGATCAAGGTTGTATTTTTTAATGTATGTTTTTATCAAAGTTGTGTTATTGAATGTGGATTTTTATTTTTTTTTGGTGGGGGGGGGGGGGGAGAGGGAATGATGCTTGAATCTGAATTTGACGAAATTACTTTGTTTATTAGTCGGTGACTTAAACTTGCTGCAAAATTAGGTAGTGGAGAAAAGTAAAGGGCCGGAAGTCATATGGCGCATAGATGCATTAAGAGACTTTCTCAGGGAAGTTCACTCTCTCTTCATGATGTTTAATGGGACTATAAGGGCAATGCTTGAGAAAGAACCTAGCGGAGGACTTGTTCGATCTCATTTGTACCCTTTCATAATTGATTATCTAAGTGGTAAAACATTCTGCAATTGTTATGTTTGACTATTAGGATTGCTTTCAATTAAAATTTATGTCGTTGATCCAAACTATTTCATTGCAAGTCACTAATTGTCAGCATGCCAAATGTGGTCTCCATTGGAAAAGTGCTGCTGGGGTAATTTGCTGAAGTTGCTGTGTCAAATGGCGCCATTGGATTTTGAACTACCAAAAGTATTGCTGAAGTTGATGTATGTTCTTGTAGCTTATGTGTAACTTTTATCTTTGGGACAGATTTTCTTGTCGGGAAGAAACTCCGGTTACCATCATTTCATGACTGTTTAATGGAGCGTGGAACTGTACAGATGTTGACTGTTGGGAGGGAAGCTGCAATTGAAGTTCAGGTTTGTCTCTATAAAATGGTTTGTGCAAAAATATCAATAAAAACTCCAATGCCTGTTGAAATTTTTCCTGAATAAGCTATTTAAAAGCCATAAGGGAGTGGGGAGGGTGAGACATTGAGTTACAATCTGAACATATCTTAAATTGTTTAACCTGCAATCTCACCCTCAAACCATTTTTCCTGGAGGGACACTGCCATTTAGCTCCAAATCCATTTGCAGTATCACTCTTGAAACTGTTCAAAAGAAAATCTGTTTGTTTATTTTTGTGCTTTATGCAGGTTTTCATATCTGAGGTTGAACATGTCTTTTCTGTTAACGTATGGGGTGTGTAGTAACTGTTGGGTAATTCACTTTGTAGTTAATGTTTGTGGTGAATACAATAGTTGAGATATTTCTTGGTTTGTGTTTTCTTCTTTTATTATTATTAATTTTTTGGAAGAGGCAGTTATTGGCTTTGTTTAAATGAACATGCCTGCTAGTCATTCAACCATGTGACTTTCCTTTGTCTGGACAGATAATGGAGATGGAATTACTGATTAACATAGTTTTCCGTTGAGATATGTTTATTTATAAGTGCATAAACACTGTTGTGCCAACTTCCTCATTTTTGAAGGACCTTTTTTGGATATATTACTGGATTAAAACTCAATTTGATATCCTATACAGAATTCAGAATATCATATTTGGCTTGTGAGTAGACGTACATGATGTTTATGATTATATGTTTTTTTGGCAGTCACTTGTCAGGGTAATAGAATCTCGTGCTAGGCCAACACCATGCTATTCGCTGCTTTTCTTTCAGGACCTGCTTGTCTCCACAGCAGTTTCTCCTGTATGTTTGATTCTCCAAAATACCTTTTGATTTTTAGCGGGTTTCTATTTTTTTTTTATAATATTCAATTGACTATAATCTGAACTTGATTTGAAACTCAAGAATTACATAACATGTTCAGCTGAATTCTGATGATAATGATGTTGTAAGGGCACTTTGTTGAGACAAATTCTAACTTTCATTACTTTGTTTTGTCAGGATGATACCATAAATTTATTTGCATATGCAGTTCTAAGGTTGACTCCTCGTGCTTTATCCTCTGGAGTAAGTTCCTGGTCCTATTTAGGCAAAGGAACTGCTGCTTCTCATGTTGCTGCGGGATCTGCACCAGTCAACTCTGCCTCTGTTAGAGAAAATTTTTACCGCTCAAATGATAACTCTCTTGGCCAAGATGATAATTACAATGTTAAAAGACCCTTAAAGCATAATAGATGGGCTAGAGGAAAGGATGGTTTTCTTGTCACTGATATTTGGGGTACAGAGATTGGTAGCTTGATTTCAGCTACCCCAACAATATGGCTTCAGCAGGCTGAGGAAAAAATGTATCTCTGTGTTTATCAGTATAAAGGCCTGACGTTAATCCTTCTGATTCCTGTTTCCTGCATTCTTAATGGGGAACAGGGTGTCTCCCTGGTTAAGCAACAATTTCTTGAAAATGTAAGTTCCCACTTCTGACAGAGACTAATATTGGCTTCCTACTCAGCCTCTACATGTAATTAATGTTTTGATTTGTTAATACTTTTCTCGTGTGAGGTAATTTGGTTCCCCACTCACCCTCTTTTTTTAATAAATTAAAAAAGAGAAAATCATTGTTATTTGTCAATGACCACCCTAAATTTTAGGCTTATGTGCAAGAACCTTTTTTTTAATGGTATAATTGCATGGCATTTTGTTAGGATCCTTATAAAATCGTATTTTTACTTTAGAGCCTTCAAACTGCATAATGTTATCTGTCAGGACTTCATTCATGTTCGTTAAACATGACAAAGGGTGAAGTTTTTTTATTTTCCTAATAATATGACTTGCCACGTAACTTGTTTAAATTTAGTATTCTGCATTCAGTATTTGATTCACATTTCAGCATACAATAACTAGATCCTACCAATCTCAACTCGTTATATTGAATGTCAGTGTGTGCAAAGGCTTGCAGTGTAAATAACCAAATAAAAACTTTCTTTCTTTTGTGAAACCAAAGAATTCCTTGGAGATGTGATAGATGAGGTCATCCCTTTGGTTGTGCTTGCTTGTCTGATATTTGAAAATCAGCATGATGTTGCATAGTACACAAGTTGAAACTTTGAAATGTTGATAGTCCATGCATTAATTGTTTGGTATAGGAGAAAGGTCAAGCTTGTGGAAATTCTGCTTTCTAGCTTTCTTCTTGTAATTTGACTTCCAGGTGTCGAGTGTATCCATCATTTGTCTGGTTCTCATTTTCTTTTGTGCCAATGTGGTAGGCATCACTTAAGGTGTTGAAAGTTGAAGAGAAACTATCAAAAGGATGGGGTGGTGAGAATGCTAATCATATCAGTGGGTATCGTTACTTGCTAGTTGATGATGATCGAAATGTATCTAGAGCTTCTCCACCAGCAAAGGTTACAACTCTTACAAAGGTAAAGCGCCCTTAATTATTTGTTTAATGAATACGCACTTGTCAGTTTTCACATGGAATGGACATGTCCTGCAGATGTTATCTCTCTGGTAATGAAGCAAGTATATGAAATTTTGCTTTGCTGTAAATGGTTTGAAGAATCCATACACAAGTACCAAATTGCGAATATTATAAGGATGGAATTTCAGAAAAGACTGTTAAGTAGTTATATAGTTTGACTTGGATTCCTGACTTCATGCACCTAAATGATTAATGCATGGTATACACAAACATTCTGGAAGTTGCTCATGTTAAAGGATAGTGCCAAATTGCCCATATATAGTAAAGTCTTCATAAGTGCTGAGCATGATCAAAGAAATGGGTCCATGTATCTAATATCTATACATAAATGGTAAATGTTTATTGAATGAACAATATCATTATGCAGGAAAATTTGAGATTAGATCATGCGTTGTAAAAAAGTTGATAAATTGGTTTTAGCTAGGTTGTAGGTCCTTGCACTACAAAGCTTCTAGTCATATTGTAGAGTAGTGATATTGGGATGGAACTTGGAAGGTGTACCTGGTATGGTTCTGAAAAAGGACCTGCATACTTGAGAAATTCCATAATTGACCCTTTTTATGTGTTAGAAATTCAAATGAATTGGTAAAATATCTCACAACATGTGATACCTCCTGTTTTTAATACCTAAAAAGAAAAATCTCAAGAGAACTATAAAAATTAAGCAGATATATCAGACTGTTTGACTCCTTCAAACCCTTCATTATTACTTTGTATTCTGTAGAATGGCAAGAATTTATTGTTATGTCTAGCAGTATATTTTTTTGATTATGTAAGATATCTATCATTCTGAGAAGTTCATCTTGGTTAAGCCTTGCAATAGGTCAAGTGAAAATCTTGTCACTCAGTAACATTGTCTAGAATGTTAATACCCGTTTGTCCATGGAGGACTCTGTTGTTGGCTAGTTAAAGGGTTTATGTTGCTGCATTGCAGGAATCTTTACTTGCCATGAATAAGCTTAGAGAAGAGGTAGATGCGGAAAAGAGTAGAGCAAAATGGGATAATATAGATCAAGAGAAAGATTTGGAAATATGCATTAGAGTGAAAAACAATGCTTGGGTTATTGCTCGTACTGCCAGAGGGAAGGAGCTTTATATGGTTCTAGAAAAAGCCAATGAAACACTTCTTTATGCCTCCGATGTTGTTGAGAAATTCAGCGACAGGTAGAGCATTATCTTTTCCTCTTCTTTTTTTTTTTTTTAAATTATATTAGTGTGCTGTGTATTAATATTACCAGTTTCTGATTGTTAGAAAACTTTCTTTGGTATGCTTGATGATTTCTACAGGTATTTTGGCGGCACTTTCTCATTGGATTAGAGGATGTACTCTACTTCAATACATAATCAGGATTATACAAACTGCCGCTGCGGAAAGATAATGCAGATTAGAGAAATTGCACTTGTCTCATATCTTTGGGTTAGGGTATCTACACGTGCTTTATCTTTATTTCGTTGCTTTCCACTTATAGAGGCAGCCCATCCTGTAGATTTTTGTAACACAGGTCCGAAATGAAAATTTTTTTTTCTGTTGTATATATGATTTAATTTTAATGGTCAATAAAAACATGTTTACATGATGATTTGGTTGCTGTTGGAGTTTGAGGTTCTGCAAGGTTGCATTTTCTGCTAAGGGTCTACTTGATATTGGCCCTGAAGTGAGAGGTCAGGCCATCCATGTATTTTATATTTTTCTTTTGCTAAAACCACAGAAAGATGTGTTACTTGCGGATGGGACAAATGCTCCCCCACGAGCAATTTCTGGCTTTGATAATCAAGCATACAAAAACAGGAAGTAATTGAAAAAGTTTCATCAGCACAGAAAATGATGGCAATTTGTAGGCATCAATTAAGATGTTCAATATTGAAGAGGAACTATCAAAGGGATGGGATGGACTGGAGGGAGCTAAATTTAGCAGCTTATGCATATTAACATTTTGTCTCAATAATCTATCCCAAAAAAAAAAAAAAACATTTTGGCTCAATAAAATTTATGTTGAAAAGGGAGTTGTCTTTTTCTTTTTATTCATCGACACATTCACTCAAATTTTCCACGCCCAAAATTGAATAATACACAGGATAGACCTTACCAATCCCATTTTCATTTTTTCATTCCCCCCCTTCCCCTTTTTTTTATCCTTCTCTTTATGGTCCTTTCTTTAAAGATCACTTTGTGCAACTTCGGCTGATAACATCAACAGTAGCAGCCGTTGGTCACAAAATTTAGGGCTACTTCCTGCCTGACATTATCTGAGATTTGATATTATTTCAAAATAAAAATAATGATAAGAATATATATATATATATATATATATATATATAGTGGTTTTGTATTCAAATTTACTAGAAGGCTGTGAAAAAAAAATTTCTATGATTTTTCTTTTGGTCTTGGATTCAAAATCTGGGAGGTTATGAAAAAATAATTTCTTATAAGTTCTTTAAATTCAAATACATAAATCCATTTAAATTGATCTAGGAAAAATATATTCATCAAAATTCAACAATTTTTTACTGCTAAATCAAAATTAAAAAAAAAAAAAATCACTCTAACGCCATATTTGGAAAAGAGAAAACTGGCAGAAGAAAATTGTGAGGCAAAGTGGCAGGTAGTGAAAATAAAGTCTTTTATTTAGATGAAAACAAACAACGAAAAAGTTTTTCATTATAAATTTATCCTTTATTGTTTAGAAAAGAAAATTGTGAATATACATTCAGTCAGGTTTCACATTTTTTTTTTAACAGTTAATCTCTCACACAGTATCAAATTATGTTTCCTTCATTCAAATCCATCCTCCCTTCCAAAACAGAACATAGTAACACAACGTAGAATTTTCAAACAAATTGAAGTATATATTATATTATATACCCAAATATTACAGTCCAAATAGAGGGTCAACTTTTAATTGCTATAGATAGTGAAAATAGGTTGGCGAGTCAACTTCATCCAAAAATTTGGACGGATGGTTTTGAGCTCTTGATCCATCACAGAAAACTCTTGATCCATCACAGAAAACTCTTGATCCTTTGTTATTGTACTCTTTGATTGATTCCTTTGGGGAAAAAATGACTTTTGGAGAAGTATTTCTTGCAGCTTTACTTCAGGTGTTGTTTGACAGATTGGCTTCTCGTGAGCTGTTAGATTTTGCATGCATGAGTGGAATTCAGAAGAAGCTGGGGAAGTGGAATGAAATGTTGTTAGCAATTCAGGCTGTGCTTGATGATGCAGAGGAGAAGCAACTAACTGATAGAGCCGTCAAAAAATGGTTGAATGATCTTAGAGACTTGGCCTATGATGTGGAAGACATGCTAGATAATTTTGCAGCTGAAGCTTTGAGATACAAATCCAAGCAGGTAAAGAAATTCATCCCTACTTGTCATTCTAAATATGCTCCAAATGCCGTCAAGTTTGGTCTTAAAATGCGGTCCAAGATGAAGAGTATAACTAGCAGATTGGAAAATGTTTTGAAACAAAAAATCCAACTTGGTCTGGAGAAAATTTCAGGAGGGACATCTACTAATATATGGCAAAGACCACCTAGTACGTCTGTCCCAACTGAAACTCATGTTTATGGTAGGGATGAGGATAAACAGAAGATGCTTGATTTGTTGTTAAGGGATGAAATAAGTGATGTCAATTTTCATGTTATTTCTGTTGTTGGTATGGGTGGGATTGGGAAAACAACACTTGCTCAGCTTCTGTACAATGATATTGCTGTAGGACAGTACTTCAATACAAAAGCTTGGGTTTGTGTATCAGAGGAGTTTGATGTTCTGAGAATAACAAAGGCAAATCTTGAGTCAGTCACTTCCTTGCCCTGTAATCTGAAAGACTTTAATCAAATTCAAGTTAAATTGAGAGATTCTATAGCTGAGAGAAAATTTTTGATTGTTTTAGATGATGTTTGGAACAAGAATTATGGTGAGTGGAATAGACTGCAGCCACCATTTCGAGCAGGAGCACCTGGAAGTAAAATAATTGTAACAACAAGAGACAGTAATGTTGCTTTAATGATGGGAGCTATTGAATCTCACTATTTGAAGCAAATTTCACATGATGACTGTTGGTCAGTATTTGCATACCATGCATTTGAGAATAAAGACATTGATGCACAGCCGAATCTGGAAGTAATTGGCAGCAAAATTGTTAAGAAATGTAAAGGCTTGCCACTGGCTGCAAGGACTCTTGGAGGACTTTTGCAGTGCAAACAAAGAGAAGATGAGTGGGAAGATATATTGAATAGCAAATTATGGAGTCTATCAAATGAGGAAAGCGAAATTCTACCAGTTCTGAGATTGAGCTATCACCACCTTCCTTCCCTTTTGAAGAGGTGCTTTTCCTTCTGTTCAATACTCCCAAAGGACTATGAATTTGAGGAGGAGGAGCTGGTCTTCTTGTGGATGGCTGAAGGTTTGATTCAACAACCTGAAGAAAATAAGAAAATGGAAGAAGTAGGTGGCAAATACTTCCGTGAGCTATTGTCAAGGTCCTTATTTCAACAATCAAGTAGGGATCGGTCAAAATTTGTGATGCATGACCTTATTAGTGATCTAGCTCAATGGGTTGCCGGACACATATGCTTTACTTTGGAGGATAAAATGGACTGTAGCAATTTGATGAAATTTTCCCCAAAGGCTCGGCATTCATCTTACATTTGTGAACAATATGATGGTTTCAAAAGGTTTGAGGCTTTCTCTGAGGTGAAAGGTTTGAGAACGTTCTTGCCATTTTTGCCACCTTACCCTGGAAAATGCTATCTATCCAACTATGTTCCTAATAATTTGGTGCCAAAGTTAAGATATTTGAGGATACTATCTTTCAATGGATATAACATCACTGAGCTGCCCAATTCCATCGCTAAGCTAAAACATCTAAGGTATCTCAATCTTTGTCACACCTATATTAGAAGTTTACCTGAGTCGACAAGTTCTCTATATCGCTTGCAGACATTGCTTTTAAGGGATTGCCTCCATCTCAAGAATTTGCCTGCACATATGGGAAATCTAATCAACCTACGACATCTTGATATTACCAATGGAGGATCAATAAAAGAAATGCCATCAGGAATGGAGAAACTAACCAATTTGCAAACCTTGTCTGACTTTGTTGTTGGCAAAGATAAAGGATCAAGTATAAAAGATTTGATGGAGTTGAAGTTTCTCCGTGGAAAACTCTGCATTTCAAGATTGGAAAATGTGACTGATGCACGGGATGCAAGGGAGGCCGACATAAAGAACAAGGAAGATCTTGATGTGTTGTTTTTGAAATGGGATTCAGGACTTGATAATTCACGAAATGAAAGCATTGAAAAGGATGTACTCGACATGCTACAACCATGTACAAAGGTGAAAGAGCTGACAATTCAATTTTATGGTGGAACCAAGTTTCCAATTTGGTTAGGAGATCCTTCACTCTCTTCCTTAGTGTTCATAAGCCTGGAGGGTTGTGAAAAATGCACATCCTTGCCACCGCTTGGGCTCTTACCCTCTCTTAAAGTCTTGAGTATCATAGGAATGTCAAGTATAAAAAGTATTGGTCCTGAGTTTTATGGGGCCAATTGCACAAAGCCATTTCCATCACTAGAGACGCTGCACTTTCGGGCCATGAGAGAATGGGAATTCTGGATTCCTTGTGGAGATGATTTTGAAGAACTCCCCTCCTTGCGCGAACTTTGGATTGAAAGCTGTCCAAAGCTAACAGGAAAATTACCTAGCCATCTGTTGTCATTGGAAAAACTTGTCATTCTTGAATGTGAGCAGTTAATGCTTTTGATTCCAAGTCTTCCAAGGCTTTGCAAACTACAAATCAAAAGATGCAAAGAGGTGGTGCACACAGGTGGGGTCTGTTTCAGCTCACCAAACTCCATAGTGATTTCAAATGTTTCAGATATCACATGCCTTACAGAAGAGTTCATGCAAGGATTACAAAATGTGGAGGAATTAAAGATCTTCTACTGTGAAAGGCTAACATCACTGTGGCCAACTGACATAGGATTATACCAATGGCTCACTTCCCTTTGTAATTTGGTGATTGAGAGCTGTCCTAAATTAATCTCTTTGGTAGCAGAAGAAGATGAAGAGCAGCTGCGACAGATGTCGGGCTGTGAACTTGAACATCTGGAAATAAGGCATTGCGAAAGCCTAGTGAAGCTGCCAGAGTGCTTGCATAGTCTCCATTCTCTTAGAGAGCTAGTGATAGACACCTGCCCAAGTCTCATTTCCTTTCCAGAGGCTGGTATGTCTCCCATGCTAAGAGTTATTCAGATTAAAAATTGCAATGCTCTAGCTCCCTTGCCTTCTTCATTAATTTGCGATAGCACATGCCTTGAAAACTTGTACATTGAAGGATGTGATTTGCTGATGTCCTTTGCAAGAAGTCAGCTTCCATCAACCTTAAAAAGGTTAGAGATAAGATGCTGCAAGAATTTGCAATACTTGCTGAGTGATGGCGAAAGTTCATCTTCTTTTTCTTTGCCAATAATGCACAAACAGGATATCAATGCATCCAATCTTGAATATCTGCATATTTGTGATTGCTCATCACTCTTATCTTTATCATCAAGAGGTGAATTACCTGATTCTCTAATGCATCTCCAGATAAAAAATTGTTCAGGGCTCACTTGCTTAGCTGCTGGTGGGAAGTTACCAGCAGGGCTTAAACACCTTTCCATTGAGGACTGCCCAAAATTGGAGAGAGTGGCAGAGAGGTTTCAAGCTGAGATGTCTCTTGAAACTATATATCTCTTCAGTTGTGGAAGTCTTAACTCTTTGCCTGAGGGCCTGCACAACCTAAGATACCTTAATGAGATTTCTATATGGGATTGTCCAGGTCTTGTTTCCTTCCCAGGCGAGTTACCCACCACCAACCTGAGAGAGCTCTGCATTTCTTGGTGTGAAGAACTCAATGCCCTGCCTAGTAGTCTTCATATTCTCACATCTCTTCAAGAACTGTGGATATATGACTGTCCAAGCATTATTTCCTTTCCAGAAGAGGGCTTTCCCACTAAGCTAACATCTCTTACCATCACAAATCTCAACATCTGTAAACCATTATTTGAGTGGGGGCTCCAGAGACTTAACTCTCTGCGAGACCTCTATATTGAAGGTGGATGTTTTGATGTCCTGTCATTTCCTGAGGATGAGACAAGAAAGATGCTACCAGCCTCCTTAACTAGCTTGTCCATTGTTAAATTTCCAAATCTGAGATACCTGTCTACTAGGGGATTTCAAAACCTCACTTCTCTTGAATATTTGAGCATCTCATACTGCCACAAGCTTGCATTCTTTCCCAAGAAAGGTTTCCCATCCTCACTCTTGCAACTGTATATCTACGGTTGTCCTCTGCTGAAGCAAAACAGCAAGAGGAATAAAGGATGTGAGTGGTTCAAGATAGGCAACATACCTTGTGTAAGGATAGATGGGACATTCATCCACGACCAGGTAAATTTGCCTCCCAATCCCCCTATATATGTTAAATATGAAAGAACACTTTCTTTAACATATTGTTTTGTGCCTGTGATTCAATACCTCTAGAGTCTAGAGGAGTAGCTGGTTGGAAGCCGCTCGATTCCATTTCAGAAAGTACTGATAATTGTACATAAGGGAGGAGGCTCACATTCATTGCAGATTTATTAAACAAAAATTCAGAAGTATACTTATATAGCAGGTAAGGATGGTAGTCATTTGATTTGAATCAAATATAGTAGTAATAGGCAAGTTACGAGTCACAAGTAACTATGCTTGGGTCTCTGAAGTTACCCTTCAATGCAGGTTTGAAATTGTTGATCATGTCAAAAATTGGCAGTTTTATAGAAGTCTCTCCACCCATCATATTCCAAGCAGAATCTGTTGAACTTTGAAAGAAAGAAAAAGTGAGTGGAATGTTCAGCGGCAGCTAAACTTCTGGATTCCACATACCAAGCAGAACCTAGTGGTATTTGTTTGATTTTCAAAATTTTTCTCACTAAGATCCAATTGTAAATCTTCCCTGCTTTGCCTTTCAATCAAAGCTCCATTGATATCATTAAAAAGGTTATTCTTCAGTTTCATGCAAATGAAATTAGCCATGCTTCTTAAAATGTTTGAATCCTCTTACACTGCCCGTTCCTGCTTAGATTTATATTTATGTTTACCACAAGATAGTTTCACTTTCCGTTGATTATTCATTGTTTTCTAAGTCTGACCTGACGGGTTTGAACTTGTAACCTTCTATCAAACATATGGTACGAGTATCACTACTAATCAAAGATGAGATTTGGGTACTGGTTTTCGGATCCCAACTTGCAAGCACTCCCTATTAATGACACACTTCATCAATATAGAAATTAAAACTTTTAGAATTATGAAATGATTGACTTAAATTCATCAATCTGGTTGTTATATTTACAGGGTTGAGTATTACCTACCTACCTTCTAATCTTTTTGCCATGCTAGTGTAAGTGACCTCCTATAAAATTCCCCCTGATGAGTATCACCTGCAAAGTGATTGGAAACATCATGATTCATACGTTTAATAAAAAGTCAGATGTTGTCAGAGGCATCACTTCTTCAGATAGAAGAAACTTGCTACATCCTTCGAAAACTTCACTACAAATCATGACTCCAGAGATATGTTTTTCGACAGTTCCATAATTACATAATCTAGCTTGTTTGAAGTACTAGTGCATCATTTTGCATCAAATTGTAAATGAAACTGGTGTGAATGTTGAGCTCAGAGCAGAAAAGTAGGTTCCCATGTCGTAGATATATTCCTTTCTGCTGCCGAGTGAAGGCTTTCGAGAGCAATATGGACACAATGAAGCCATAAATCAAGTCAAGCATAAGAAAGAAGTTTGCGCCATAATAAAAAACCATTCTTTTGCCTAATTACTATTCCACACGTATATTGGCTTTGAAACTCAACAGTTTAGCAAAACGGTATGTATTAAAAAAAAAACCACTACCACAATATACAGCAATAAAATTACAGAGTAATTATTGGATTTTAAATAAATTTTTTAAGTAAAATTTATTTATAAAGTAAATAATCGTTATATAGATGTACACGAATTGATATGGAAAATCTTTAATTGTTAAATGAATTCTCATATTTGATATAATTCATTTTGAATTATAATCAACTTGATTTTATTGTTTTGATTTGATTGTGGTTTCATTAATTGAACTGTGAGCACTTAAAAAATTAATTGGTCAATTTTAATTTAAAATTTTGTGGATTAAAAATTAAATTGTAACTATAAAAAATCATTAGCTCATCTGTTAATCTAAATTCAGATAAAATATATAAACAATATATATACTTTAGAGAAATATATAGAATATATTAATATTATATATTATAATATACGTATACAATAATATAATATTTAAATTTTATATATATATATATATATATATATATATATAAAATACAGTTAATTCTCTTAATTGCTAATTTTTTATGCAAAAATAAAAAAATTGAATTGAAACTAAGAACCCAATAAAATCAAAATCAAAACTGCCAAACCTATTAATTAATTTTTTTAATTTCATTTTAGTCGATTTTTTATTCAATTTTGGTTTACGAAATTTTTTTTGCTCATCCTCCTTAGTGATTTAAATTTTATAAAAAATGTATTTAAATTCTGATATAATTTCATTCAACCATAACTCATTTTATTAAATTCAAATTTTAAACCAATTTTAAATTTATATTTGAACTTGATAATTATGAATCTATAAATATGTTCATAAATTCAATTAAAAATTACAAAATTTGTCCATAGCTAATTATAAATTTGATAAAAATTCGTAAAATTTTTAGTACATAATTATTCTTCATGATAAATATTACATATAAACAATAATTTATAATTATTTTATATGTCTTTATATTAATAGTTAATGTTTAGAATGAATTTTCTACACTTAATATAAATAAAATTTTTTATTATGAAAAAATTTTTGGCAGATGGAATCTATCATAAACCTAAGCAAAAATAATTCAACGCAAATAAATGTCATTTGAAAAATAAATTCATTTTATGTTCAAATAACACCAAAGTGTAGAATAAACTTTGCTTCTGTGTAAAATGGCTCAATTCTAAATATGTTAATTTATATAAAATGGATTTAGGGCAGAATAACTCTCACTAGAAAAGTCTTATTTACATTTTGGGTGCATATACTTATTTAAGATAATTAAAATACGTTGACTTAATAAAAGTAAAATAATAAATTATAATAAATAGATAGATAAATATTCATCACTTTTATATAAAAAAATTTAATTGATTAGTAATTAAATGGTGTATAAATACCCGGCTAGCTTTATGTCATACGATGAGTCATGACTATGACTTTATTATATAAATGACTATATTACTAATTTTTTTAAAATTGAATCCGTCAGTGAATCAGGCATGACTGATTTTTAATTTGAACTATTTAATCGATTTGATTAATAATTAAAAAAATATTGTTAAAAAATATTAACAATATGTAAATTTATTTATAATAATTAAAAATATAAAACAATACTAAAAATTAGTTTGAATTGAATTAATTCAATCACTAATTAGATTTTCAATTTTGTTGATACGACCAACTAATTTGATTCAATTTTCAAAATAACAATATCTATAATGATGTGTCATTTGCATGTTTAATAATGTGGTGGATGAAGTATGATGTCTTTAGATAATTTAAATTTAACTTATCTATATTTGATATATTACATTAAATTAATAAAGACAAAATATATAAACATAAAGAGAATATTTATATATTTATTTGAAAAAATAAAAATAATAAAAGTCATCACCTATTATTATTATATCATCAACTTGATGCACGAGATATTTATTGATATAGATAAGTATTTTCTATGAAAACTAGTCTTTATTTACATAAGTGGCATATAGCATGTTCAAAACAATGACATGTCAAATAATATCATTGTAATTCAAATGATGTGGAAATAAAAAATAGGAAAAAACAAAAAGTAATAATTATAAGAACTTAAAAATATCTAAAATGAATTACTATTGATCTTTTGAAATTTGACACAATTTATTAATTAGAATCTTTATTTCTAAAATTCCTAAAATTAAATTCCATCAACACATTAGTTATTTTGATAAATTTATGGTCAAATAGTGTTTAAATAACAATTCTTCCTTCAATTTAATTTTAATTCATTGTTATTTTATAATCATTAAAAAACCTAAATAATATCTAACATGGAAACAGGATCAAACCCATCCATATAACTAAAAATCTTGAACTTTATTTATAGTTTCCAACCTCTAATTGAAAATCTAATCTATATACATTGATTCTGAAAAAAAAAAAAAATTCATAAACAATGTGAAAAATACAAATCAAATAAATAGATATACATGCATCATATTATGAATGTATACACACACAAGTATATACAACTTGCTTAAAAACTCATCTTCGTTTTTATTCTTTTATATTATAAACATCAAAATGTTCACGGAAAACTAATTAAAAATATGTCAAAATAGTAATTGAAAATAAATATATTTAAATTTTTAAAAAAGAAAAAATAATAAAATGATATAACAAATATTTTTTAAAACTTTTTAAAAAATATTTGACTAACATGAAAAGCTACAAACTAAGACGAAATGACCTCCTTACTAATGGAAGGGATTAAAAATAAAGGTCATCACAAGGACTAACTTAGGCTAACATACTAAATAAACTTTTTAACTTGTCCAAATGTAATGATAATAAACAAAATAAACTTTTTAGTTAAATTTATTCATAAATTTATATTATTTCATCATAAAAATCATTTTTCATCAAAATTATTTGCGATTTTATATTATTTCATCATAAAAGTTCAAAATACTAGTTGAAAACAGTGTGTGTGTTATAAAAATAATTTTAAAAAATCTGACCCAAATGTATTTCGATAAAAATATAACTTCTTTTAAATTCCTAAATTCTTAAATCTCCAAATCTAAAAAAACGTCATTTTAATAATAAAATTTTATTAATTGAAAAATGCGAAAAAGTGATATTTTTATGGAATAATAATTCTACTTGTTTATCCAATTATAATAGATATGAGCAGAAATGAGTTAAATATGAATATAATAATACATAAAAGTATTATTAAAAATTATTTATTTTATAATTTAATAATTAATAAAAAAATAAAATATTTATCTTGTAAAAAATTCTCATAGAGAGGAAAATACATCTATCAAATTTTATGATAAAATAATATAAAATTAAAAATAATTTTAACAAAAAAATATTTTGTAATGAAATAATATGAAATCAAAAACAATTTTAATAAAATAATAAGTTTATAAATAAAAAAATTCATTTTATTATTATTTGGATACTGGAGTTCATAGATTTATCTGCAACTTTACCCGAGTAACTTACATCAGACGTTACGCTAAATAGTAATTCACCCAATGTTTAACAAACCTTAAAAAACACAAGTGCGACAGATTCAGCCCGGACTGGGAGTTCGAATCTAACGAAGCTCTTACTCTGAAGTCATCTTTGTCTCTCTCTCTTTTCTGTTTAGGGTTCTCTCTGTATCGTCTTTCTCCGGTACGGACTTAATTTATCTTTCACCTATTCCAACAATCTCCGTTTTCGCTGCAAGTCGAATTTACGCTGTTTTGATTTCTATTTAGGGTCTTGTTATACTATTTCACTGCCACTCCTTTTTTTTTTTTAATGAATTTCTCTTTTTTTTTCCCTTTAAATTCACTTGAAAAAATAATGAAGAAGGAATTCAAGGGTATAGACCCTTTTGGCCCAAATTTAGGTCAACATAGCAATAATCTTTTATTCTATTTTGCTTGGTTTTATTTTCAATTTCAATCCGGTGTAATCATGGTGCAGTATTAAATTTTAGTACTTTAGGGTATATTCTTTTGTATTTGGCTACTTTATTATGTTCAGTTTTAGATGCAATCATTTGTAATTTGAGGCCAGGAAAACAAAATAATTTCCTCTCAACTGAGTTGCAATATGGGTATTAGGTATTCAAATTTTTTCAACGGTATAATTTAGATGCTATGGTGCTATCTGGAAACTGAGGATATGCGTTTTAATTCTTTAAACTTTTATGTTTTTTACTTGTATTGAGGCCTGTTGTGTGCTCTCAGGAGGCAATTGGTGTTTGAAAAATGGGTGAGAGTGGAAAACGTTATCGAGCTCAAAGAGATTATGATGGGGATAGTAAGAATCAGAAGAGACGGGTAAATGACAAGGATGAAAGGAGTAATGATGAATTGGTTGTTTATAGGATACTGTGTCCAGATGAGGTTATAGGAAGTGTCATTGGTAAAAATGGGAAAGTCATAAACTCAATAAGGCAGGAGACAAGAGCAAAGGTTAAGGTGGTGGACCCGTTTCCTGGTGCTAAGGATAGGGTCATCACAATCTATTGCTATGTCAAGAAGAAGGATGATGTTGAGGTTGATGATGAATTTAATGACCGTGAGCCTTTATGTGCTGCCCAGGATGCTCTTCTTAGAGTTCATGCTGCAATTTCAAATGCACTTGAATCTGTTGTGCAGTCTGACAAGAAACAGAAAGATAAGGAGGAATGCCAAATTCTTGTCCCATCTAGCCAGTCTGCAAATATCATTGGTAAGGCTGGGATGACAATAAAGAAATTGAGGAGTAAGACAAGGACAAATATTAAAGTTACTGCCAAGGATGCCTCTGACCCAACTCACTCATGTGCTATGGAATTTGACAACTTTATTTTGGTTAGTCCTGAGGATATTTATTCCTTTTCAATTCATGATTAACTTTATCGTCTTGTAATTGATTCATATGGTATGCCATTTCTATGATGAAATCTATCAATGTATTTTTAGAGCCCCAGAATGCATAACGTATTTCCATGCTTATGACTACGATGTTTCTTCCTACGGGCTTAAGAGGTTTTTCTCCTCCTTGTAGATAACTGGAGAATCAGATGCTGTGAAGAAAGCATTATTTGCAGTTTCTGCAATCATGTATAAATTCAATCCTAAAGAAGAAATTCCCCTCGAGACAACCGTACCAGAAGCTACTCCAAGCATTATTATACCATCAGATGTCTCCATATATCCACCAGGTGGATTGTATCCAAATGCAGATCCAATTGTTCCTTCTAGGTCAGTTCCATCAATCTTAGGCTCCGCACATGTACCAGAACTGCAGAGTTACGGGGAGACAGGGAATTCATGGCCTGTATATTCATCCACCCTCCCTGTAGTCCCTGCCTTTGGCAGTGCCTCTCGATCTGAGGAGTTGGTCATACGAGTTTTATGTCCCTTTGACAAGATTGGACGTGTGATTGGCAAGGGAGGGGGTACCATTAAAAGCATAAGGCAAGCTAGTGGAGCTCGTATCGAGGTTGATGATACCAAGGCTGACCGTGCTGAGTGCATCATTACAGTGACTGCAACTGAGGTGTGCTTCTTTTCTTCTTCTTCTTTTTTTTTTTTTTTTAAAAAAAAAAATAGCTTTTTAAATTTTATGAATATGCAAGCTATGTGGAGAATGAACCTTTTCAAATTAAAGTTTTCTTCCATTTTTCTTATGGGTAATTACAAGAAGGATCTTGCTAGAAAGATGTCAAAATGTATTTTTGTTTTACAGATGCACTTGATTCAAGTATTTCTTTAAACTTATTTTTATGGGCTGTCTACTTGCTTTTTACTTTGTCAGTATTGGCCTTTTACTTCTTATGGAATATGTTGACTGTTGATCACATAACGTTTCTACCATCTTGGCAGTCGCCCGATGATTTGAAATCCATGGCTGTTGAAGCTGTTCTGTTGCTCCAGGGGAAGATTAATGATGAAGATGATGACACTGTTAGCATTAGACTTCTTGTTCCATCTAAAGTTATTGGGTGCATTATTGGGAAAAGTGGTTCAATTGTAAATGAAATTCGAAAGAGAACCAAAGCTGATGTCCGGATATCAAAAGGCGAGAAGCCTAAGTCTGCTGATTCCAACGATGAACTGGTTGAGGTATGATTTATGCACTAAATCAAAAAACTATTTTTTTTCCTCTTATTTTTTAAATTCCATTAAAGAATTTGTCTTGGGCAACCTTGTACCTGTATAGGTGTTAGGAGAAGTTGGTAGTGTGAGAGATGCGCTTGTCCAGATTGTTTTAAGGCTAAGAGATGATGCATTGAAAGAAAAAGATGGTGGTCGTAATCCTGCAGTTGGTGCCGATTCATTATATTCAGGTGGCACTGGTATTACTGTACCATCTCTCTTGCCTTCTGTTCCACCAGTTGCTCCACTGGCTTATGACCAGAGGGTTGAAACTGGAAGTGGCTTGGGCCTACTTTCATCAAGCAGCCTCTATGGATATGGATCTTTGCCGGTATGTCATTGCTGTGCAAACTTTTGCCTCATTAGTTTCATCATTTTATCGTTTTGATAATTACTATTTATAGTCTTCATGTAGTCATTTAGGAATTAGGAGTGTCTCTTACTGCCTACCTGTTTTTCTTGATGTATGATGTGCCTGATCTTAAGAAATTGCTGCTGCTATTTTTTGTGTGCGCAAAGCATCTTTTAGTCATAACTTTATTAAAGTTTTGTTATTTTTAGTCATTTTTATGTGTCACTATTCATACTTATTTTGTTTCTTGTTTAGATGGATGAAAATGGGTATGGTTCAGTGTCCTCATATTCATCATCTAAGCTGTATGCAGGGTTAGTAAATTTTGTTCTTTAATTATTCAACAAATGTTCCTTTGCCTTTTAGACCTTCCATTCAAGCTGATTTTATGCCCCTTTTGCAGATTACCTCCACCCTCAACTTTAGAGATGCTCGTGCCTGCTAATGCAGTTGGTAAAGTGCTGGGCAAAGGAGGGGCAAATATAGCCAATATTCGGAAGGTCTTCTTATGCCTTTTCTCATTACCCTGGATATGCAAACATCTGCACACAAATTTTATTCAGATTTTCGTAAAGAATGCAAACATTTTGACCAAAATGGTGCAAAAACACAATCTTTTGGTCTATATTCATACTCATTCAAGAGATGGAGGATGAGTCTAATTCCATGAAAATGATTGTTGGACTAAGTATGCCAACAATCTACAAGTACATTGCTAATGCCTTTATTTGCTTTTGTTAACAATGTTAAAGTGTTCATAATAGCCACTTCAGCTTGCCTTTTGGTATTACTTTATTAAGTTGTGAAGGAGTCTCTATCAAATATTAGATTAAAATACAGTCTCTTCTAAAGATTAGATTAAAATAGACACGCACATTCCTTTTTATAATCTCAGATTTGATGTAGACGTTATTGAATTTCATTCTTATGCTTTTTTGTTTTTGTTCAGATATCAGGAGCAATGATAGAGATTTCTGATGTTAAGTCTGCTAGAGGTGATCGTATTGCTCATATAACTGGCACAGCAGAGCAGAAGCGTGCAGCTGAAAACTTGATCCAGGCATTTATAATGGCCACTTAAGTTTTGAGAATGTGTCCTGGTATTTGAAGGTGAATACTTAATCTTGGAATTTTCTTCGTTGAAGTCATCCTTAGTTTCTTTAGGTTTCATCTGGAAAGGGCTTCGTTTTCTAGGCTTCTACAACTGGAGTCCTGTTTCTTATGTAGTGCTGCTAATCAAAGATCACATGGGAGATTCACTGCTGGATTATATTCCTGGTCTTAGGTTTTCGCTGTTGTTGCTTGATCAATTCCTCAATCTGCGGATCTTAGAACCTTTAAGGCTCTTTTCTTTCCCTTCGTTTTGGTTTATCAGGTCTTATCATTAACTAGTGTTGGGCTCACCTTATTTCCATTATTGCTTAGTCTCTAATTTTATAATCGCTCCAGGACACGTTTTTAGTAACCGTATTGCCAAATTCATAATGAATGTATGTTTTTTTTTCTGATCATACTATCTTGCTCTCTACTTGTTAGAAGAACCTCTCTCTCAATGATTCAAAATGCTGTGCAAGATGGTTTTGAATCTCTACTTTATATTTTGCTGCTTTTTGTGTTTGTAATACAGCTGACAAGAGGCAATCACTTCTTATTTTCATAAAGTAGAGATGACTCTCTGGAGCTCATGCTTCTTCATTCTCCTCTTAGTTCAGAATCGCTCTTCTTTTTCTCTGATTTATGAATAGAATGTTGCAGACATTCAATCACTAAACTGCTATACACAATTTCATTCCTGAATATCTCAAATTACCCTCTCAAGATTTATTTTTGTGAATTACACTGTTCTATGAAATTTGATGCATGCTCTGCCAAAATCCATAAGGTCAACTTTTGCTGTTCTTGATGTTCTTTTATAATGATATAATGCCTCGAGCTTTTTTCCCTGAAAAGTCTTAAGAGTTTCACCACATGCAAACAATTATTTATATTCTTTACTGTGAGTTTTAAACAGTTATAGGTTTTGATATTCAAACCTGCACCAATCTCTTTTGGAACAATTTGATGCCTGCTTCTATTAACAGCTCAGATATCCATATCTTAAATTCAATTCATAGGTATGAGTGGTAACTTGAGTTATAGAATCTTTTATCTGATCCTATTAGGGGCATAATTAACTATATGTGCTCCCCAACTTTTCCAAGTTTGACATTAAACAATTGCACTTGATGTTACTTGTAACTATATCTTATAATTCCCAATTTCCCACGTCCTCAACCTTCTGTATGTTTTTTTTTTTTTTTTAAAGAAACAAAATTTGTGGGGCTTTTATCTGATTTTCATTTTTCTTTAAATTCAATTTTCGATTATATTTACTTCAAATCAAGTGTAATCCCTGATTACTTGGGGTCAAAAGATCATTGTATCTCACAGTATATTGAGTGCACTGTTTATTTTTTCGACAAAAAAGCTCATCCAATAAAGTGTGGCTGGTTTCTTTCTATGGTGATTCTTCCTTAATAGGGTTTATGAGTTGCGCCCTTAAATATTTCATTAGTAGAGCAGAGTCCACTTCGGATGGCATCAAGCTGCTGAGGGTTGCTCAATTGTCATTCAGCAGCAGGTGCTCTTGTTTGCCTATAGGTCATTGGGCAGCTACTACTTGGTGTCAGTATCACATTGACACCCGGTTCTTGCTGAAACTTTCCCGGATTTCTTTTTTTTTTCTTTGGTCCATTTGAAGGCCATTTATCCTGGATTTTGCAATGAGTGGTAGCTCTTTCCCCTTGTCTCACTATCTATACTGTTAACCATTAGGCCAATGACAAAGTTCATTTGGTCAACAATGATATCAACATTTATAGCTATCATGTTTTGCACTATGTCATCAACATTGATATGCTATTCAGTTTCTCTGAACAATCCACCCTTTCCCTTTCACCGCTTCAATTTGCTATATTTGACAATCAACTGATCTTATTCTAATTCTTTTACATAAAAATTCTGTAGCTAAAGCACAAATTTCTTGTCCTGTCATTTATGCTTCATATGCTCAACACATTAAAATGCAATCCAAAAGCAGAAGTTTTTGAATTTCACTAGTTTTAATGGTTGATAGAGTAGAATCCTTTTCTAGTTGAAAGTTCTGATTGCTCTGGCATGTGCTGCAGTTAAGATTGATCTTTTTGTGGTGATGTTGACCTGGCATGAGTAATTTTGATCAGTTATCCAGCTTTTGTTTCTTTTATGATGAGTAGCTTCTTAGGGATCGTTAGCTTCTTGCTTGTCTTATAGGATTGTGCTAGCTAAGTCTGCTCTGCTAAGTATGATTTCCCACCACCTCTGCCTTCTATATGTTGACAGGCAAAAATTTTCTGCGCTAGAAATGTGTGTTTCATTACCAATCATGCTAGTATTTTTAGGTAATAGGGGTTTCAGTATATTTACACAGAAGTAGCAACGGGGGTCCATTAGGTGCAGTGGGAGTTCAGATGAGAACAATGGAGTTTATTTATTGTAAAGGTTGTTGCATTTAGTTGTGTATTCTTCAGTCAATATTAGACAGTTCTGTACATTATTGTAAAAGACGTGTGGTGGTAACTAGAGAATTTGATGACTGAAATTAATTGTTTATAAATAAAAGAACTAATCTTGCTCTTATTTAAATGGTAATATTAAATGTCTTTCTTTTTCTATATATCTGTGTTTGTGAGATGTTTTTCTTCTTTCTTTGTGTCTCCCCATGGAAATATTATTGCTTAGTAACTGGTTATCTTGGTAGACGAGGAGATCATGGCTCACATTTCTTCATGGCGACTCTTTTTAAGTTCTTGCATGTTTGAAATTTTTAGCTACATTTGAATGTTCAAAGTATGATTTTTATCCTGATCAGCACTAAGCATGGGCCTGATTTGATCGAGAAGACAATTAGTGTTGCTGGTATTTTCAACTTGATTTGATATGTTGACACTGGTATGAGCCATAACTGGATGAGTTATTTTGGAAGGATGTGTTCATTTCCAATTCTTCAGTACTTTCCATTGATTTACCTTCGATCTTCAGCCTTCCAAAGTGTTATTAGCTGAATGTCTTTCTATTGACAATGAGAGGGGGGAAGATAGTGATTTGATGTTTGCAGCATTTACCTTAATTCATACTCCTAGCCGATAAAGTATTCCAGCTTTTTGCTGTATCAATGGGTTGCATGAGCAAACATATGGAAGGCCAGTTAACTATCATTTCTTTGTCCGTTGATCAAATGTGGTAAATCTGTAGTCTTGGGTCTCCAAGGCAAAGTGTGTAAGGTGCGTGGGCTTTCCCTACATGTATAGATGACACTCCCTCGTTGTATAAGATAAGGCACTTAATAGTTTTGGAAGCAAAGTTGATATCCAATCTAAGATGACACTATCCTATCACACTGCATAATGCAATATCTCTCTCTCTCTCTCTTTTTCCTTAGTCCTAATATGGTAAATGATGGATTTTTACATGAACTCAACTCGTGATTTTAAATAAACGTTCCTAAATTCAATATAATTTGATATTACATGATATAGTCACTTATTAAAAATATTATATTATCTATATAATTATTTGATAAATAATAAATTTTTATTTAAAATTGAATCTGATATTATAATTAATTATATATATATTTATTATTATTATTATAAAAATTGAAATAATTACAATAATCTGTGTAATAAATTTCTGAAAGTTGATTGGTTGGGCAACTGATTTTATTGAAAAAATGCACTATAATTTAAATATAATTTTTAACAAAAAGAAAAATAGAAGTTTATTATATGATGAATTCTATAATAATGTACACATTATTATATGATTGTGTAAAATTTTAAATTGTGTATAATTTATTAATTATAATTACTTATATATTATTAATTTAGATAATTTTATTAAAATAAAAATTATTTAAAATTATTAATTACGTATACTGAAAATTTTTATTTAAATACAGACATTATACATATAGGGTATAGTAGTCATCACCAATTATGGAATTCTGAGATAAAAAAAAGTGGGATTAGGCGAGTATTGGAATATATATCACCGCATAAAATGACGACAATCATACGAAAGAAAAAGATGAAGAGATAATATAAATTATTATTAACCATTTTGCTTTCTCTCACAAACTGCATGTCCTAATGCTTCATAAATCATATAATGGCATCATCAACGAAGAGACCACTCCAGAGTTTGTTAAGCAGAGTATGCAGGAGGAGTTATGGCGCTCTACCTGAAGGAGGAACTTCCACTGCTCCCTCTCAACACCTTATCGGCTTGGAGTACGAATTCAGCGCTCACAAGTAATCTCTATCTTTCTTCTTCTTTTTTTTTTTTCTGTTTAATTTACTTATTTATTTTTATTATCCAATCAATTGTTATCTATTTGATTGCTTATTTATTTCATGTCATTGTAGTTACCATCCGGTTCCAGTTGTATTCTCTCAAGCCAAAGGATCTTCTGTATGGGATCGTGAAGGCAACAAATATCTTGATTTTCTTTCTGCTTATTCTGCTGTTAATCAGGTAATCTTTCTACTTTTATCAATTTCTCTAATTATGGCCCACCCACGAAATCAAACGTTTTCATAATTGTGAATATACGAGTTTTTTTTTTAAAAAAATACCATTGAAGCCTGACAACCAAATATGTACTTATATATAGAGAGAGACACACACACACATGTCTGCGTGTATATATATATAGTGAGAGAGAGAGCAACCCCTCCACTTTTCAAATTTAGACAGAAGAGGGAAAGTGCTTGTTTTTAATACGTAGGCAAGTTTTAGCTTACTGAGGCCCTGCACTATAAACTCATCCCTACAGTGGGGACTCGCTGTGTGGTTTTGGTTTTAAGGAGTTTGGGATGGATGGACTTTATAGCTATTCTGTTTGCAGGGTCACTGTCATACTAAGATAATGAAAGCATTGCAAGACCAGGCACAAAAGCTTACTCTCAGCTCTAGAGCCTTCTACAATGATAGGTTTCCAGTATTTGCAGAGCGTCTAACTAGCATGTTTGGCTATGATATGGTGCTACCCATGAACACTGGTGCTGAGGGTGTGGAAACAGCTCTTAAGTTGGCTAGGAAATGGGGGTATAAGAAAAAAAAAATTCCTAAATATGAGGTAATGATTCCAAACAGGTTTTGAGTTTCATAATTGCTGCAAAAAATTATGTGAAATTGTTTGCAATCTCTTCAAATCAGTCTATATGGTGTTGTGCTTTTATCTCAGTTCATCGAGATCCAAGAATGTTTATTTAGTGAAATGAAGTTTCGAAATAGATAGATAAGGCAGACAAATTATTTTTTTAATTGCTTATTTTATTTTACAAGCATTTGAAAAGGAATTGAGACTTGTTAAAAAAACTCCACCAAGGATAAACATAAATATTTTGGTTTCCTTCGGTTCAATTCATTTTTTATGTCAAAATTATTTTTGAGTTCCTTTTTGCCCCAAAAATTTGATGATGTAAATTTTGTTTCAAGTAATTTTAGCAAAATGGATTCTGTTAGATCAAAGGATTTTCCTTCTGAATCAGTTTGACATAATGGATTAATGTTCATCTCCAACAAGGAAAATTTGTTGGAATACATGTGGTGTATAGTGTAATTCCATATTTTGAATAAGTGAATAATCAAAACAGATTAAATGATCATGGAATTGTCCACCTAGTGATGCTTATGGATGACATGTATTTGAGTTTTGAAGATGAGCTTCAAGATCATGATATACATTTTGCTTTGGGATCTGCGCATGACATGGACCTCATGTTCTAATTATAAATTGAAAAGAAATGGAAAGTTTTGTGAAAAAAAAAAACTAATTGCACTTTTATTATATATTACAAAGATCAACACGCACACTAATGATCAGAACTGTGTAGAGATAATCTAACAGCCATAACTCAAATCATAGCTGTTGTAGATATTCTCAATCTGCATGACCGAATGAGTTTAGCTGACCTTCACTTTCTTACAAAATTGTTTATGTTCTGCTCTGTATTTTATACAGGCATATATTCATGTTAACTTTGTAGAATTTTATGCTAGTACGGCAATTTGCTTTGATTGTATAAGCTAATTACTTCACTTTTTTCTTCCCGCTGTTTGCCTTTGGCTTTCTTTTTTTTTTTTTAAGGGAGTGCAACTCATGGAAATTGCACATGAAAATTTGGATTTAACAGTTTGAAATTGCAGCATTATAACTACTAAGATTTATTTATAACTTGTTACTCTGCAAAGATTTATAGCTTATTATTCCAAAGATGTTCTTTCCTTGAAGTATGCCATATGCAGGCTATTATTGTTTCTTGTTGTGGCTGCTTCCATGGCCGGACATTAGCCGTCATCTCTTTGAGCTGTGACAATGAGGCAACTAGGGGGTTTGGGCCGTTGTTGCCTGGCAATCTCAAGGTTGATTTTGGTGATGAGGTTGCCCTTGAGCAAATCTTTAAAGGTTTGAATACCAAAATATTTTATAGTTTGATTATCCTTATTGGCTCTTTCCATTTGCATCTTATCAAAGTTTTCTTAAAGTACTTCATTTAATGGATCATCATACTGTTCTCACTTTAAGATTTATTTGTATTATTTCAACTCTATTGTGTAGAAAAATTATGATATGAGAATACTTTTGAAGCACACTCTTAACTGTTATGGGTTGCAGAAAGAGGAGATCAAATAGCTGGATTTCTTTTTTAACCCATCCAAGGAGAAGCAGGGGTATGTGTTTTGAGGAATTTAATTGGATAATTGTTGTTGTGATGAGATGTACTGCACAAATTATGCCATGTCTGTCTACATGCGAAAATTGCTCAATTGTTTATTTGTCCAATTTATTTAGCTTCGTGCTTAGTTTTGTTGTGGAATGATTCTCATTGAAGTGCAGCATTGGTGCTTCAATAAATTAGGAATGTATTGTAAATTATATTTTATAATTTGTGTTTGTTCATGAACTAAACTTTATTTATATTCATAATGGTTGCTAGGGAAGTCATAGTAAATTGGGAATGTATTTACCCGCTTCTTGTCGAATATGCCTGATGAATGTGTTGATAAGATAGCTAGCACTCTGATGCTTATGCCTGCCTTATGCTCATATTCTGTTGAGTCGTATCAGATTTGGGTACTTCACACATCCAAGGTTATCACTGAAAACAGCAAATGAAAATTGACCAACTTTTGTCTAATAAAATCTTCTGGATTCTTGAAGTAGCCAAACCATAATAACCTGTTGCTTTAACAATTTAGCTCATGGATTTTAATGATTAGCTAATAACACATTGGCCTAATTTTGTTGGTTCTTTTGACATAAACTTCTTTACAACATATTCTATTGCATCCAAGCTCTTATTTCCCGGGTGACAGAGGAATGGATTTTTTTTGTTTACCTCTTTGCATTGCATTTTTTAAATTTCGTTATTTTTTTTTCCTGTGGAGAAGCTATTCTCGAACTTGTTAATTCCCTTCGATTATCTTTTCTCTCTGTTTACTTGAGAACTATTTTAAGTGCTCTCTCTTTTTGACTTAGGTTATAATTCCCCCAAATGGCTACCTAAAAGCTCTCAGAGATCTTTGTTCAAAATATAATGTTCTAATGATTGCTGATGAAATTCAAACTGGCTTAGCACGGACAGGAAAAATGCTGGCTTGCAATTGGGAACAAGTGCACCCTGATGTAGTTGTAAGGCTTCTTTTCTCCTCCTTTTAATTTTGATGGTTTCCAGGTATTGGATGTGAACATGTTGCACTTTTGTACCTTGTCAACACTTGCATTTTGAAAATGTGCTGAGAAATCAATCCTTGATCAGTTATTAACCTGTATTTATTTATTCTTTGCATTTACTGTCAACAATTTTTTCCCTGTAGTGGGAGTGATTAATATTTATGAATAGTAAATAAATATACTGTTGTTATAACTCAACCATATTTTAAATGTCTTATGTGTCTCCATACATCAAATAACTTCTATAGTTGTTCTGCTCAGATACTAGGAAAGGCACTAGGCGGTGGAGTAATACCTGCAAGTGCGGTGCTTGCAGACAAAGATGTAATGCTTTGTATTCAACCTGGAGAGCATGGAAGGTTTTTCAGTCTAACTGTTTGTTTTTATGTATCTGTGGCAGTCTATCTATTACTTTCCTACATATCTTTAGCATGCTGATCTTTCTAATATATTCATTATGTTGCTTATAGAAACCTTACAAAGCTCTGGTGTTTTTGTTTGTTATGATTTTCAGCACATTTGGGGGGAATCCTTTGGCCAGTGCGGTTGCCATTGCTTCACTAGATGTGATCAAAGAGGATGGGCTTACTGAGAGGTACTAATATCCATTGTCAATCTATCAACAGGATATTTTGGAAAAGGACTGACTAATTTTTTATAAAATGTTGCTTTTTTAATTTAATTTATCTATATAGAAGTTTGAATTCAGATTTAGAAGTTTTAATCCAAATATGTCACTCATTTAAATGAAATTGCCAGAGTAGCATTCTAGAAACAGAACTCAACATAAAAACATCACTTGCACATTTATTTCTCTGTTTTTCATTCTTCTCTAAAGAAGAAATTACACATTCTCTTTGTTTTTCATTCTTCTCTAAAGAAGAAATCTTGCACACACACACACACACACACACATATATATCATTGATATTCTTCAATCCTATAGGTCTGCCCATCTAGGGGAGGAACTTAGGCATCAGCTGCTTAAAGTTCAGCAGCAATTCCCAGACTACATAAAGGAAGTTCGAGGAAGAGGTTTGTTCAATGCTGTGGAGTTCAACAGCAAGACTTTGTCCCCTGTTTCTGCTTATGATATTTGTCTGAAATTGAAAGAGAAAGGAATTCTAGCTAACCCACGCATGATACTATTGTCCGGTTAACTCCTCCACTCTCTATGAGGTAAGGAAGGATTGTTTCAGTCAGAGTTTAAAAAAACTTAATCTTATTTGATGATGCTTTTCCACATATAAAGTGCACCAATTTACAAAAAGTATTCAAGGATACTGCCAAAAATCAAAGAAATGAAAAGGACAGTTGGAGCACTAGAGGACTAAATGAAGTCGTTGATACTGTTGTCAAAAGTGAGAAGGCGTGATATAAACAGTCGTGTAGTCCTTTCAAGCCTTCAAATATGATATTTTGGATCCAATCAAACCTCATACTCAATTGAAATATGCTTGGGCCCATTAATCCATACATGTAGGCTAAATTGGTTAGGTTGGGTTAGGCCATGAGGATTCTTTCCTCATTTTTACTCTGGCAAATGGTGTCTAGTACATGGAGGAGGCCAAGAAATATGTCACATTTGATAAAATGATAACCAATGTTGTTAATGTTGTCTATTCCGCGGTTTTTCTTCTATTTACTGACGGTGAGGTGCTTTCGGTTGATACTTGGTGTTTTAATAATAAACTCACTATGCTGTGAAACATAAGACATTTCTATGCTCATATTTTCCAAGTATATTTCTGCTAGATGTAGGTAGTTTTAGTTGTACATTAGTTGGACCAGCCCACTTATCTATCTGAAATTTTTTAATCCAACCTTATAAGACCCATCTTCCAGTTTTTGCTGATTAGGATTTATGTTGGTATTCGGGACTATCCTGTTATCAACTTATCGTTGATAGTTAATCATTTCAGTTCCGTGTTATGGTTGTTAAGTGTCGGTAAACATGAGAAAGGGTTTTACTTGCAATCATAAATTAATATTATATGACTTGGAATATATTGTCATTGTCTCCAGTTTGAATGAGCTCCAAGAAGGATCAAAGGCACTACATGAAGTTCTGGAACTTGATTTACCCAACATGCGGAAAACCAAACCAGGAAAGGCTTCCTCAGCTGCTTCTACAACATGTGACCGTTGTGGTCGAAATTTGTATGGTTCTTCAGATTAAGATTTATGAATTACTAAAAGGATGTTTCAGGGCATTGGCATTCACTTTTTTTTCCCCTTTTTACAATCCCACATTTGGATTTCTCATATATCAGTTAAATTGATTCTAGCGTTTAAAATGCAAAATTAAGCGGTTGAGATCTCATCTCTATCCAGATATATAGTACCTTTTTTGCTTTATAGTATAATACAGTGAGTGAAGGAATAACAATAGCTTCTCTCTCATTTTGTCCTACTTGATTGGTGTTGTGGGAATTTTCAGAATGAGCATACGGAAGCAATAAAATCTCGTTCTTGGGTATTGCATTTTCATAAGTTACTTCTGGATCATAGGCAAACCATAATCTAAGAGAATGGGCTATTCTCATAAATGTATTTCCTCCCACTAATTTTGTTGCTCTCCTGGATGGTTTTGAGCGCAGCATGGTTTGGTATCAAATACCTGTCCAGTTGCACTTGGAAAGGGGAGTAATGTGAATGGGCGAAACATGGGATTGTAGTACATTAAATTTCTTTGGGATTGGAATAAAATCCTAATAAACTTTACGTGTGTTTATATGTACATAAATATGGAAGAGGGGTGTGTATGCATGTGCATGTGTCCACATTTTCATGCATATGCAAACTCATCTCTGTAACTGAGGACGTAGCTCAATTTGATATATAGTGTCTATATTCTGGGCTTGTCACACAGGCATCACGTGTTCTTTATGGAAGCTAGATGATTTCTCTATCCGTGTCTGGTGGTGTCATTTTATTCTTAATTAAAGATGAACAGGTATGATACATGGACAAATAGCTCGCTGATTCAGGTTTTATTTGGATGAATTCATGGATAGTGAAAACTCATATCCCTTGAGGAATACTCTTTTTTGTTCCCTCTTCTGTTGCTAAATTAGACAGATTCCAGCTTCATTATAGCCATTTTTCCTTGTCTTGTGCGATTAATAGGGTCCCACACGTGTGCTTGAGATGGTGTATTATTAGTCTATACACCAGAATAAATTATAGCGTACTAATTTTTAAGAGAGAGACATGGTGGAGACACAATAATGGAAAACTTTAGGTGGTTATTTGTAGTTACATAGCAAGAAACAGCTTCTTCTTGTTCAGTATTTCATATTACTTACGGATGGATAATATTAACCCATGAGAGACACTTGTTAAGAGCTGCTCTTATTATAATGGGTCATATGCCCTACCAATATATATATATATAACCAATATTTATATATATATATATATATAGTTTTAGCGTGTTTGTTTGTTTGGTCGTTAGCTGGATATCATTATTAACTGGAAAAGGCTTAGCTGGTGCATATGAGCCACAATATTCCAAGGATTTGTAACTTTACATTTAATACAAGTTGATGTCCCTTTCTTGTGCTAAGTTCATTATCATTTAGTGCTTTATTTGTTAGACCATACCCTACCACCACTTGTGGTTAATTTATGTACTAAAATAAATGGAGTTCGGTCATTGTAGGAGGATTTGGTTGAGGTCTTAAAGGCTTGTATGATACCATTACCATAACATTATGCGCCCTAGATTTTGGTCTGGACATAGTGTCCTCCTACATGTCTAGGGAGATAGTGGCCTCAATTTCTTTGCTGCAGAAGGATAAACTACATGTGCCCCAAAATACTTATACAAAATGTATAATTGGGTAGAAGCAAACCCATTCGAATTTGGTTGTTGGGATTCCTTTCTAGTGGTTGAAGCTGCTGAGATGTTATAGTCAGAGAACTTGAGATACAGAAGGGATAAGTAATTTGTAACCTGGTTAAATAGCGTCAAGGAATTGGGTTGGTGAAAAAAGCCTGTAGTTAGATATTCCTACTTGAGAATCTGCGGCTGAGCAGTAGTACCTATGGGCCACAGCCACAAGGCAAAGAACTCCTCCTTACTAGTAAGAGTGTTAGAGCTCTCTAAAAATTCTAATAAATAAAAGAAAATATTGAATAGCAGATGCATGCACACTTGAGAATATGGTTGAGGACAGACATCATCATCAATCAACCGTATGATGTTCATCCTCGGAAAGGAAGATCTTGAGCATTTAAACCGTTAACGTCATTCAGTATTATATATTAATTAATTATCATGGAAATTAATGGACAAATATGATAAGTGGGCGCCATATTTATCAAATTTCATTTAAATAAAAATTATATGAAACTAATTTTGTGAAATATTTAAGGTCCTTGTTGTTGAGGGTGTGAATAGGTTGCTGTGTACATTCCAAAAAGACAAGGGAAGGGGACCATCGCTATGAGCAGATATGCAAGTTGATTCAATAAACACCACTTTAATGTTATTGTGCAACATTTAGGGCATTACGGTGTTAACTGATTTTTTTTTCTGTTTTTTTTAACATATATTTGAGTATGTGAGATGTGATATATTCTATTCACAGGAATTAAGAAAATGGATTCGTGTTTTAAAATCTCACATTGTTATAAAAAATGTATATAGATTATATAGGTTAACTCATATAAAAGAATGTGTCATGTCCTAAATTATATAAATGTTTGTGCATATTAATAAAAGAATTAATTTTTTTTAAATAAAGTTAATAATGAACTATATATTTTGTAGTTGAAAGATTAAAGGTTAAAAATGAGTTGAATCGAAGTATAAAAATAATTTTAGTTTGAATTAGATCATTTATAGTTACTTTTTTCCAATGAAGAAAATATTATCTAATTTTTAAAAATTTCTTAAATATCTTAATAATTTGAATGTTGAATTTAAATTATTTTTTAATCAAATTTTAAAAATATAAGTCAACAAATTAGGTTATAGATTTGACCTTGCAACTTTAAAGTAGTTTTGCTTTTTTTTTTTTTTTTAGTTGGATTTGAATCAATTTCTTTCAAAAAAATTTAAACTAAAATTTTAGGCTGAGTTAAAACTGAATTACCGCCTCTAATTCGATTGAACATTAAGTCGATTATATTTCTGTTTGTTTTTAAATTAAATTAAAATAAAAATGAGTAATAAATTAACTAATAGTCTAATTTTAGATGATGATAATATTTTTACAATAAAAATAAAAAATTTTCTAAAAATAATATTGTGAAAAATTTTATCATAAAATGAAAATCAATCTCACATTCATCTCAAATATATGAATTAAAAACAATCCAATCCAATTTTTACTATTTTAAACTATAAAAATTAAAAAAACTAAATATATCCTTAAAACAACATTATTGATCACGTCATTGAAGATGATATCTTTCAGCATTCTATAGCTAATATAACTAAGTAACTAATTACAATAAACACATATTAAATTAATGTTATTTCTTATTATTTCAACAATTATCAATATGTGTGTGAAATAATTATAACAAAAAATTACTTATTGACATTTAATCTCATAATTTGTTAAACTTTAATGAAATAATTTCTAATAATTTATTGTGCTGATACTAGTCCTTATATACTTAGACTACATTCAGTAGAATGTAATCAATTGTAATGTAATGTAATCAAATACAAACTCAATTGAATTATTAAACTAAAATTTCTTTTGATTAAATTATATTGCATTTAATTACATCATACCAAACATATAGTTAGAATTTTAAACAATTAAAGGAATTAATTAAATCTTAGCTTTCTATTTAAAATTTTTATTTTTAAGTTTTTCTAATTTTTTTCTTAGAAGTTGTCTAGAATTTTTCATTTTTAAAAATTTTTCTAATTTATTGTATTTTTTTCAGATTTTTAATTTTTATTTAAATTTTTTATTTAGAAGATCTTTTCATATGGCAATTAATTTTTTTTAATTTTTATTTAGATTTTTTTATATGACAGATTTCTATTATAAAATAACGATATGTAATTATATTATATATAATTATTTGATAGATGATAAATAATTATTTGAAATTAATAATATATATATTAATTGATCTCTTTGGCCTCATATTTTATATTCACCAATATAAAAATAAGAAATACAGCAGTAAGAATTCCTTATTAGGCTAACACTCTCCCTCTAAAATAAGAATAAATCCACATTACAACTATTCTATGCCAATTGCATATCCCGGCAAAGTATTTATTAAAAACTTAAAAAAAAAATAAGGAACAAACTAGCTGAATTAACGAGAACAAGCCAGCTTGAATTGATTGAAACAAACGAAAATCAAGAATAATTAAGAACAAAACAAGTCAGTCTAATTAATTGAAATAAACCAGAATAAGAAAAAATAAAAAACCGTAACTACCCTGATAATAAACAATCTAAAGCCAAGATGAACTCTAATCTCCAATAAATAAGATTTAAAAATCCAAGAACAATCATTAATTAAAAATGAGCAGCGATATTGTGTGTTCCGCAATATAATTATAATAATAAAATTTCAAATAATTTTAATATTATTTTTATTAAATAATTAATTATTATTTTATAAAAAATTACTATCAAGTAAATAAAATAATAAAATAAAATTTTCAAAATTTATAATTATGTATAGAGATAATTGTAATAATGGAAATGATTCATACTTTTAATTTTTTTGTGATATTATTTTAAGAAAAAAATTATAAAATTTAAATAAAGTAATCCCTAACAATCAATTAAACAAATAACATTACGTATTTATTAATCAGAAACAAAATCAACTAATAGTTACAAATTACATATACATATATGTTGTAATAAAGGATTGTCTATTGATTTGTACATTTAATATTAGGTGACTAATTTTAAAGGAAAATTTATTAGATTTAAACAGAGTACTTTCTAATAATATATTATATTACTGTTACTCCTTATATACTCAGAATCTTGAATAAGTAATAAAATTAATTTAAATTTAAATTTTTGGTTTATTTTGTCACTTTTTTAGTTTTCTAATTTCCTATTTAAAAGTTATTTAAAATTTTTACTTTTAAGTTTTTCTAATTTCTTGTTCATAAATTTTTTTATATGATATTAGTTTTTTATTTAAAATTTTATTATTTATATTTTTTTATATGAGAGTTTTTTTTTTGTAATAAATGATAAAATAATGACACATAACTGTATTATAAATAATTATTTGACTATGACAAATAATGATTTAAAACTAACTCTAAGACTAAGATTAATAATATATATTATTTTTTTATATAAGAGTTTTTTTGTAAAATAACAACACATTATTGTATTATAAACAATTATTTAACAAATAACAAATAATGATTTAAAACTAACTTTAAGATTAAAATTAATAATACATATTAATTCAACAATTTAACAACAATTTTAATTTAAAAAATTCAAAAATCTTACAAAAGAAAAAGAAAAAGAAAAACAAACAATAAGATTTAACTAAAATTTCTAAAAATAAAAATTTAACAACTCAACTCTATCTCGAAACTTCATGTATTTCAACATTTTGTTCTCACTCACGTTTAAATTCATAAATTAAAATAAATGTGTGATATTAAGACATTTTCTCCCTTGTAATTTGTCTTTAAATAAATTTAGAATAAGAGTTGTGTCCTACTTAGATCATATAATTAACTTTATCTTTCATTAGACTTTGTTTGATAATTAAAAGATTAATTTAGTCTTTATGTCTTAAAACACAAATTCAAAAGTCATTCACTTTGATATTAGAGTTTTTACTTAAGTGTTCATTTGAGATAAATATGAATTTAAATTTAATGTCATTTTCATTTTGAATAATTTTTAACTTGAAACTTAAATCTAAGTTTGTGATGTTATAAGGTAAAAGTTGAATTAAAATGATTCAATATTTAATCACTCCATTAACTCAATTGGGATCATCATCAACTTTCATCTTGTAGTTTAAATAGACAAGAGAACTTGTCAACTTCATATATATACGTATCAACAACATCAATAGTTAATTATATGATTTTGCAGTCCAGCTAAAATGATATGACTTATTGACTTTATGCCAAATTTGAACCATTCAGGTAGCTCAGGATGGTGATCTTCAACCTGAAAAATTTATAAAATAATATCAATCCATTGTTTTATTATTTGATTGACAGGAACACAAAGAATTGATGCTTATATAATTATATAACGACAATACAAATTACAATATTTTAAACCATTTTAAAGCTAATCCTAAATTAAAAGTTATAACCATATAAATCTCAATCTTTCATCAATCACCCTACTTGCTTTCAATTTAATATTTTTATTAATTTTAATAAATTTATCAAAATAAACTACACATTTTAAGAATTTTATATTAAATATTTTTATATAAATAGTAAAAATGTCATACATTGATTAATAGCATATCTTATTAAAAATAAAAATAATACGATCATTAGAAACTAAAAAATATAATAAAATGTTAAAAATAAAAATATAGAATACAATCAATTATATTTATATTTTGATAATAAATAATTAAAATTTAAAATTCTATTAACAAAAATTAGAAAAATTATTTATCTTCTTGCAAATTCAATCATAAAATTGGATCCAATCTCATTTCACATAATATAAAAATTTCATTACATATTCTTATCATTATTAGACGATTATATAATTCTAAGCGACTGCTATATTAACAATAAAATAAAGAAATAAGAAAATATTGCATTTAGTATATTTTTATATATTGTTTTTCTTTTTAATGATTTTCTTTTCATCATTTTATTTTTTTACATAATTACTTATAATTAATTAATCTTTAAATTATGTATTTTTATTTTTTGAAAATTAATAACATTCTCGGACTGCAAGTGTGTTAGGAGGTTTAGGTTTATATTAACTATATTTGAAAGGTTGTGATTATATTGTCATAATTTCTAACTTAAGAGTAATTTTAAATATTAACCCTTAATATTATGATGATGATTCTTTAACTATCGAATTCATTTTTTTGGAAATAGTTCAATAATTAAAATGTAAAATTTTGAATTTAACTATCTAAACGAAAGATAAAATTTTATGAAATTAGAGGAACCAATAATTATGTAGTTAAAATTAATTTTCATTTAGAACATGTCGGTTGTTAGATAATATTTTTACATTCTCAACTTAGAAGTTACTTACCATATGTACTTAACTAAAAAATTATTGAAAATTTTAGAGTGTTCCTCGAAAATGAGTATTTTCATGTAAAATGTGTGCATTCGTGCTCTTCATTATACCATACGAATCTTTTGATTTACTATTTTTCAAAATAATCATGTTAATACAGAAGCTACCATATTCAAGTTGATCAAATTAAAATTTAGCCTATGTATATATGAAGTGAGTATAAGGGATAAAGAGATTCATTAAAGTTAAAAAAAAAATCGAATAAAAAGTGAGTAAAGCAAAATATTTAATCTCCTCTTGTCTGAGAGAACATAAAATAAATTAATAATAATATAGATTTACAAAAATATTTTTAATGTTGAAAAGAGACAAAAATAAGATTATAATGATAGAAAAAGGTAAAATTCTATAAATTGACTTCTTATCTATTCGTATATCCCAAATTGGAATGTAAGTAATTAAAAGATTTTAAGGGTCAAATGAGGTAACTCTTATCTTATCCTTCATCCTTATCATAAAACTCTTTCAAGTAAGATTTATAAACTATCATTCTGTCACTTTCCCTTCATTCCTTCATCCAACAGAATCTTAGTAGAAAGTGAATCAGCATAAGGAAAATTAAGTCTTTTGTGTTTGTACTTTCTTAATGTACGGATATAGTTGTATGTATATTCCATATATATTTGATTGAAAATTCAAGAAACCCTAGAAGATGCAAATCAAGAAAACATGCCATAACGTGCGGTTGCTTTTTATTCTTTATATGAATCAAATGCATTGATTGCTTCATTAGATCTAACCCCAACTTAAAAAATGCAAGTGAGTTGTGATCCCTACATCTACATGGCATACAATGTCCTTTTTTGTTTTTATCCTTCGAAGAACATGTATGACAACTATAGAACTGCCTATGATAAACATTTTGATAAATGCAAAAGCTATTTATATAGAAACATTAAGGACTAATTACTTTGACCCTTTGATATTTGTCATATTCAATTAAGTCATCTATCACTCTTCAATATTATACTAAGTCATTCCATATGTTTATTTTATTATACTAAAAAGTTCTTACAACATTAAAAGACTTTTTTCATTAGTCAGAGAGAATATGATAAAAAGTGAGTTTTGTATTTTATTGGATTAATTATTTTAAACTTCTTAACATTTGTTATATTTAACTAAATCATCTCTCACTTTTCAATATTGTACGAAGGTATCCTTACATTTGCTTTGTTGCATTAAAAGGTCTTATGAATTTAATAGAACAAATGTCTTTTAACATTAAAAGGACTCTTTGGTATGATGGATGAAATATGAGGGATGACTTAGTATAACATTAAAAAGTGAGGAACAAGTTAATTAGATATAACAAACGTTAGGAATTTAATGTAATTAACCCAAACATTAACTTTTGCTAGCAGATGTGTTTTAATGTGCAATTCATCATCTGTGTCCTTAATTTTTTCCAACTATACTTTCATTTGCATTAGGCTTATTCTATTAATATATTAAGATTCAGGCGAACCCATTTCATTTTGTTTGATTTGATTTTTCTTTCTAATTAAGTAATAAGCAAGAAACATTTGATTAAAAAGTTTTAAAATATCTATTGTAATGTTAATGAAAATTGATTAGAAATTTGATTGGATCAGATTTTTTTTCCTTCTTCTTTAGAGGGAGAAGACATGAAGATTCAACAATACAAGCAAAAACGAAATTGCGCTTATTTCTATAATTTTATTATTTTGATTTGTGAAAGAATCTAATAGTATGAAGATATAAAAATTACATTTGTAGAATGATTAATTAATTGCTTTTCATATATCTGAATCAATTCACTATATGAATGGAGCTATTTAAAATCTCTCTTAGCTTTACTTTTAACTTCTCCACTTGTAACACCCACAATCACTTTTCTCGCATCTTCAGCTGATATTCATCATAAGAAATCAAGCTGAAATTCACTTCATATCTAAATCAATTCATATTGTTGCTTGATGGTAAGATCACTGATTTTTCTGTTTCTCAAGTGTTAGAGGCATTGCAAAAAAAAAAAAAAAATACAAAATCCAATTAATATATCTAATTTACATGATTCAGTACTAAAACTGGTAAAAACTAACAAAAAAGAAAAATTTTACAAAAAAATTAATATATCTGATTGTGTGGTTATGAGATGCTACTACCACCACAAAGATTTCAATGGTGGTAAGTAGCCTAAGAATTTTACAAAACTGAATTATGATTATGTTGTTCTTTGTGTTCGCATGTTTCATTGGCAATGTTAATAGTTAATTTATGCAGTTAAGTTTAGATTGAATGATTTTAGGTTTATTATGATAGATATGATTTCTGTAGAGAATCTTGAAGATGATTCTTGGTCTAGTCACTACAACAATTCGCAATGTTAATAGACAAAATCTTGGTCTAAGATCATTCCTCTGTTTTTTGTTGAATTGAAAATAAAATGTTAATTCACTTTATTTCTTTCCTATTCAAAGTGTACAAACATTTTTCTTTTTTTTTTTTTCTTCTCAAATCTTTGTTTATTGAGGATAAAAGGATATGTTGGATTAATTTGCTAAAGTCATTCTCTTTTTCTAATAATAAATCATTTAATAAAAAAAAAATCAATGCATGCAATGTGATGTAGGAGAGTAGAATCCTATATTTTCAACAATGACAAGTTTCCTCATCAATAATTTGAATTGAAATAGATATTTTTCCTGTGAAAAATGTGAATATAACCTAACCAAAAAGAAAAAGTCCCTTTCGGTCATGAAAAACATTAGCATTGTATAAAAATTTCCACAGCATAAACAAAAAAGTCTATAATTTTCATAGCTGTGGAGCATATGCTTTTGCCAAGCTTGAATGATAAAGGCAATTCTTTGACTTTGTTTTCCTTTTCTTTTCTTGGGTAAGTAAAAATGGAAAAGCACAAGTATGATTTGAGGAAAGGTGCTAAACTAGCTAGAACAAGTTCTTTTGCCTCTTAGACTCTCTCTCTTAAAAAAAGAGGGGAAGACCAATATAAATTATTTATTCTCTTGTAACTAATGATCTCTCCATGCTCAGATTTAGACTTAGCTTTTTCAACATGAAAAATGCCCTTTTTTAGTTAATATTTATTTTCGTAATTAATACTGGTGCTTCCACATCACATATTAAGCATTATGCAAGAATGGTTAATATTTTTCCTACTCTATATTCTTGCTTTTTAAATTATTTAAAATTATTGCATATATAAAAACAACTTTAGAAATGTGATGTTTTATTTAGATCAAGAGTAAAGCACATGAAATTCATCCTCAAATTTAAAAGTGCTAGCACAAAAAGGATATCTTAAATATATTGATGCTAAGGCATGTAACACTTATATATAAGTGTATAAACACTGTATAAGTAAGATATTTTAATTTTTCTTTATAATATCAATAATTGATTAAGTATGCATAATTTTTTTTAATGCAAAATGAAGATATTTGGGCCAGTAGAGTGATCCAGTGAGTCTTACTAAGTGTGTGAGACTTAGATATAATTAGAGGTTGTAAAGGAACGGAAAAAGTAGTAAATTTATGGCATCAATTCTCAGCCATCTACATTCTACTTTCATGCTACAGCAAACTCATCTGTTATGACATCTCGTGTGTAGGAAGACGATTTAGAGGATGTACATGACGAAGACAATTGCTATATAATAGGATAAACGAAGTAGTAATAGGCATAGATGCGAGCACATATGTAAATACAAATATATGAGCTGCTCCTGGAGTAGATTAGGCGTATGTAGCTACAGATACAAGAGCAAATGAGACAGATTTAAATTTTTTTTTTTTTTATATATACTGGTTCTTTATATATTTTTTTTATTAAATAACAAAATTAGATATCTACTTTTTTTTATATAATAAATTGCAATTACTTTGAATTATTGTAAAAAGTAAATTATATTGTTGGTCACTATTTATGAAATATTTCAATTAAGAAAAGTAAATATTTAACAAGTGATTAGTTTAATAATTTTATTTATAAAATTAGTAAAGGATTAGTAATAAATTAAAATCTATTATTAATTTAGCAAGGAATTTGAATCTGTTACTAATTTAGCAACAAACTAGAATCCATTACTAAATTGATATTGATTTGATTTGTTGCTAATCCATTGCTCAATTAATGATAAATTTAGAAATGCATTGCTAATTTTTTTTTTTTTAGCAAGGAGAAAAATATTAACAAAATATTTTTATTGCCAATCCATTGCTAATCAAAAAACAATTCATCCCAAACTTTTTTTTTTTCTTTTTTTAGTGTTAGTTTTTTGGACTAGTTGATTTTTGCACTCTTATGTTGAGAGACAAGCAAAAAGCTCCAAATACTTCAGTGAATGGCGTTATTGCTTTTAGTGATTTTGAATTCGATTTTTGTGTATGTGACTTTCTTTTATTTTGTTTTTTTTTTTAGCCTTTTTTCTTTAATTGAGTTAATAGTAGTTTAAGTTTCATAATAGTGGATAATTTTTATGTGCAGTGAAATCATTGATTAATTTGGTCAGATACTGTGATCACTTTTTAGATTTTCTAGATTTTTTACCGTTCGTTAAAATGATGTTTTTGGTAGATTGGTATTCACTTTCCCGATCATCAATATATATTATTAATTTGAGTTTTATAATTAATTTTAATTTATTATTTATCATTTATTAAATAATTATATATAATATAATTATATATTATTAATTTATATTATATTATAAAAAATTATCATATTAAAAAAAATTAGAAATATTAACTACTATATAAAATTTTAAAATTAAAAATCTAAAAAGTAAAAATTCTAAATAAGAGACTAATGTCATATAAAAATTATAAACAATAAATTAAAAAATTTTAAATAACATTAAACATAAAATAAAAAATCTAAAAAATAAAAATTTTAAATAAAAAATTAAGATCTAAATTAATTTATTGATTATTTAAAATTTTAAGTATATAAGAATTAATAGCAGTGTAACATATATAGTTAGAAATTATTTCATTCAAGTTTAATATATTTTTCTTTAAAAATTTTTATTCAATAGATAATTTTGTTACAACTAACTCTCTCTCTCTCTCTCTCTCACATACACACATACATACAATTTACAATTATCAGCTAGTTTTATTTTTTATTATGAAATATTCAATGTTATTTTTTAATTGATTGTCATGAATCATTTCATTCAAATTTAATAATTTTTTTTATAAATGTGCTATATAAAATTGAAAGTATAAATTAATACGCAATTTTTTGTTATAACAATTTTTATACATAATTACAAGTTTTAAAATTTTATTTTATTATTTTACTTTTTTACTATAATTTTTTATAAATAATAATTAATCATTTAATTTTTTATAAAATAATAATGAATCATTAAATAAAATAAAATATTAACTTTATTTTAAATTTTATTATTATAATGTGATGATTTTGCGGCTAATTCCTCTATATTAAATAAACAAGAAAATTAAGCGATTAGCCAAATGCAAAATAGGCAACATTATGTCTAAGACTTGGAACTAAGATTTTGTTAGACACGCTTTCACTCCATCAATCTGAAATAATTAACTAAGTTTGCTTAATGTCGCCTAGGGGTGAGCAAACGGGAGGTTTGATTAGTTCAGTGCGGTTTTTACCGAATTTTAATAAATTGATTTTTTTTATATTTATAATTGAACCGAAATTTTTGAAAAAATTGAATTAACCGAATCAATTAAACCGAATTATATATGTCTATAAACCGAACCAAACCGATCTTATAAAAAGTTCAGTTCGGTTTGGTTTGTTTCAATTAAATTACATATATTTTAAATCTGGTTGAATTCAAATTGGTTTGATTTATTTATTACTTCAGTTAATTCGGTTTTTTCGGTTTTCTATCCAAAAAACCAAACCAAAAACCAAATTTTTTTAAAATTATAACCAAACAAGCCGATTTTATTAAAAGATCAAACCGAACTGAACTGAATCAGCTCGTTTCGATCAAATTTTCGGTCCTGTTTTTGCTCACCCCTACTATCACCTATCAACAAAAACATTTACGTCTTCTAAGAATGAACATAGATCCTAAATATATCGAATTAAATCAATTAATTATACTAAAAAATATTTATAATTAAAAATTTTAAAAATATTCAAAAAAATAATCAAATCAAAATAATAATTTAGAATAATACCAATCATTAATTTGAATAATAGAATCGATCCAAACTCATACTGATATGGACTGTTATCCATAACCCATATATATATATATATATATATATATATATATTAAAAAAGACTTAAAATATTTGATTACTCAAATTAATTCAGACTAATTCATTAGTCTCGAATATCCAATTTGAACCGACTTAAAAATTTGTTCAATTCAAAATAGGTATTTTTACATTCCAATCCGGTAATATCTTCATTTTTTTAAATATTCAATTTTCAGTCTAATTCTAAACAATTTTAAATAATTGACTCAAAATTGAACCCAAGCACCTCAATATCTTTGAATATTTTTTAAACATGTTTATTCAAAGAATTACGAGGATAATCATAATTCACTAAAGTTGTAAAAAAATTTCCATCTTTATTCATACAAAACTCATTTTTATTATTTCTTTAGTTTTTTAATAGATAATTTTATCTCATTTTATTTATTTTTATTTCTTACCATTGATAATTTTTATTTAAAATTTTTATTTTTATATTTTTTATGAGAGTTTAATAATAATAATAATAATAATAATAATAATAATAATACTATATTTTTTGGCCCCATCTCTTAAATCTAATCTAACATACTATTTCAATTTGTATTGTATTATAATACTATATTTGGGAGAAATCTCTATAATTAGTGAAGATACAAAATTATAAGTCATTTAAAAAAATTTATGATAAAAATAATATCTATAATTTTGAATCTACATTAATATATTATTATTGATTGTCATTGTCAATAATCTTTATCATATGATTATATATAAATTTAAAGATTACCATTATTCCAAAAAAAGAACTGATTAAGACAATATAATATATTTTTATTTTAAATAATTTGTATTATGAAACTGGTGTAAATTTCTAAACTATCAAGCCACTGCCTCAACAAAAAAGATCATTAATTTACCTTTATCATAATAAAATTCCATTTTCAAAAAATGGTTAGATCTAAAATTGTAACGTTATTCCAATTTTTTCATATTGGACGGACATAAATGGGCTGTAATTGATTTAAACCCAAATATTTTGTTTGTGGTTGTTGGGTTCAGTTCAGGTTGGTTGATGAAACGGGTCGGGTCAGGGAAAATTAGAGACGTAATAGTGGTTGCGGCCTTACCCCACCATCATCAAAGCAGAATAACAGAAACCTGCCCTGCCTGTCTACTGTCTAGTACTAGTCTCTACCTCTCTTTCTTCCTTTTTGTTATCTTCATAGTTTTGGTAGGGTTAATTAATATAAACATGTGTGATCTGTGATATTCAAATCGTTTTCTTTTCAGCTTTTAATATAATATGAAATAGTATGGCCACAATGCATATGAACTAGTTTTATGCACAAGTTTAATGAAGTAAGTTTTTAATTAAATTTTTATTATTATATAAGATATTTTAATTAGATTTTTATTATTATTTGAGTAATATATTGAATTATATAGTTTTTTTTTACTTTTTTCATAAATATTTGTTGCGTATATTGTTCTTTTTTCTTTTTAATATTGTTGTAAATAACATGTATGAGTTTTTATTGTTAATTAGATAGTTTAATAGTACTTTATTTTTTATTTATTTTCTATAGATATATCATCTGATATTTTATTTGTGTCCTTCGTATATTTTATTTCAATGTTTTTATTACTTGAGTTATACATCAATTTTTATTTGATTTGTTGGATTGTATATTTTATTAATATTAAGTTTTTGATTGTATACATTTTTTATTGACTTTTTACTATTTTAATGGTTAGCCCATATTTTGATCATTAAAGGATATATTAATATTGTATTTTTCTGTTAATATTATTATTTTTATTTTATTTTTTTGCATTTATTAACTATGTTTATAGCATTGATTATATATATATATATATATATATATATACACACACACACACACACAAACACTTACTTTATTGTTTATATACCTTGTTTTATTATCTTTTATATTTATAGTTATTTTTACGGTTTAATTTTGTTCATTTTTTCTTTTTGAAATATTCGTTATTACTTCTTTTGATTATTTAGGTTTTTGTTTTGATTTTGTTTTTATCTTTTTGTTTTAAGTTGTTATAATATCTTTTTTCATTATTACTTGATATGATAATTGCATCTACATTTTTTATGGTGGTTAAAGATTATATGATAGTGATTTATTACATATAACTCTTCTGTAAGTTCTTATTTTGGTTGAAGTTAATATTTTTCTTATGTTATATTATCACTTCTCAAAATATACTATCTTATTTCGTTGCTTTTATGTTCGATTATATGCCTAAATTTTTAAATTAACTTCATGATATATTTATGATGTCCTTCAAAATTATAATAAATTATTTTATATAGTACTATTGTTTTCATAAATTAGAATTTAAAGCATTTATGCGCCAAATTACTGTTATGCAAATATTTAAATAGTTGGTTATGATTTTTAATCTTTATAAATGACTTTGTTATGGTGGCATTTATACTACCATAAGTCTTGAAAATGTAGTAATATTTTCAAATAAATTTATGACACATTTATGGTGGTTTAAAAATTATAATAATTTATTTTTTGGATAAATTATAATAATTTATTATGCTTAATTTTCATATTAATTTTAATTAATTTAATGATGTATTTATGTATTCTTTAAAATTTTAATAAATTATATTGTATAGTATTATTACTATTATAAATTGAAATTTTAGCATTACACATCAAATTACTGTTATGCAGACATTTAAAGTCGATCTTTTTATAAGTATTGAAGAGTCAGTAATACATTCAAGTGAATTTATAAACATTTATTGTCTCTAATAATGCAATGATATTTTCTTATTGAGAATGACACTGAAATGTTTGATCAAATATATTTTGCCTTATTTCAACAATCTTTGAAATTGAGCTGCGATATTATTCTTGAGGATGGAATGAATGTAGTTTTATTTATAATGAAGTAAGAAAAACAATTAATTTAAGTTAAAATAATAATAAATAAAAGTGTCCTACTCATTTTTTCTATTTTTATAATTAAAAATGTAGTTATGCTACATTCTCATCAAGAAAACATCTTCGTGTTGTTGAAACTTTAGTTTTGAAACTGATATTTTAGAATCTTGACACCCTCTTTTTAATTTTTCAATCATTATTCTCAAAATTTAAATTATTCATTACAGAGTATTATTGGTCTTTTTTTGCAAGTCGTCTCCTATTGAGAATGAAAATAAATAATTAAAACAAGTGACTAATTTTGATTCATTATGAATATGAAAATAAAAAAAAAAAAGATAAAACCTCACGATATTTAACATAAGGTGTTTGGTAAAAATAGCAAATCAAAGCACAAATTGCGAAATAGAAATGGTGAAATAGAGATAATGAGTGACTATAATTTTGTTCATAAAATTTATACTATATATAAAGTTTGTGTTCATAAATATGGTATAAATGTCATTAGATTTTATAATTTACTAAAAATTCAATATTTTTCCATATTCACATTGAGCATAAAAGTGTAGAAAATGAAATAATTTATAGCATTAATTATAAATAAATGTGTTTAGCATTAATGTGGTATTTTAAATATTGTAACTGTAAACAAATTTTAAAAAGTGATCATTAATTATATTTTAGAGTTTTAAATAATTTATAGCATAATTTGTGAATGAATGTGTTGTACTTATATTTTTAGAGAATAAAATAATTTGTAATATAATTTATGATGGGTGGTAGAAATAGTGATAGAAAGTTGTGAATAATTATACTTAGTATTAATGTGAAATTTTAAATATTGTAACTGTTAATAAATTTTAAATAGTGACACTTAATCATAGTTTTTTAATATCAATATTTTAGATTATAAATGTCCTATAACCATTAAATTGAATAATACTATTTTATCAAAGAAGAAATAGTATGTCTCAAGGACATTGTCATCCTGTTTCACATCTTTAACTCTACCTCAATCATCTACAATGTTGATTGGAGTTCAATCAAACATCACATCAATGAACTTCTAGAGAACTTTTAGATGAAAGCAATTAATAAAAGTTAGAGTAAATGGTCCCTTACTAAGGTGATGCCTTAAAATTTAAGTATTATAGATTCAAATTATATCAAAAGCGATAGGTATCATTATGAGCTGAAAATCATTCTTATTTTCCCATTAATTAATTACTAATAATCACAATTCTTATGAGAGTGATCTAATCACACGATATTGCTAAACAAAAATAAAGAAGTTACTGCAAAAACAAATTCTTTGACGTAGGCACAAATGCTGCTCCAAATTCATATAGTGAAGATGAAATGATTTGTTTTTGCACGCTTGATGAGCTTAAATAATTAGCTGTAATTGAGTTTTTTCACAAAAATAATTTGTTACAAATCCTTGATTTTAGAAAATTGGTGAAATTATCACAAATTTATTTGATATATTTTTTTTTTTGTGTTACGATTTTCTATAGATTTTGAGGTTTTGGCCTTTGGAATATGAAATGATGCAACTAGTAAGAATTAGGTAAAGGATAACGAATAATTCATAAGAAATTAAAATACGAGGGTATTTTTATTATTATTAAAATTATTTATATGTTTTTTTAAAATTTTGGCTTTGGTTAATGGAAAATAGCCTAATTTTTTATGAAATACTTTTTAATATAATAAATTAAATATTATAAACTATTTCATATGATATTGAAATTGATGGATGATTTTATTAAATATCATAAACTATAGATATTTATAATAATCAACTCATTTCATTAACTTCATTAAAAAAAAAAGTTACTATATACACTTAGAAGGCAATTAAATTAAATAAAGTTAAAATATAAAAATTGATCAATGCTTTTTATTTTTTTCTTTTATAAGATTTTTTTTCCGTTATAGATAATAAGAGAGATTTGAGAAGTTAATTAACTTTAAAATATTTTATAATACTATTTTCATGTGAAATTATTAATGTTATGTTATAATGAATTAATGAATTAAAATTCATATGTATTATTCAATATTCATATTCCTAAATTTTGGTATCATGTCAAAAAAAGTATATTTAATATTTAACGTAAAAAATAAAAGCTAAATAAAATAATAAATAATTAGTAATAAGACATGAAATACCTAATTAGCCAAATGATCATGGGTGTATCAAAATATCTAAGTTATTAAATATAAAATTTTTAAAGAAATTTATAAATATGTAATAGAATAAAAGGAAATTTAAATTGATAAAATGATTGAAATAGAAAATTGAAGATTTATTTCTAAACTAATCCTATAATAGAAGCAAAAGAATATAAGTGGTATATTGTGAAAAACCATGCAAATCTTTTAAAAAAGTTCTGAATGCACATGTTGGCCTAATCTAATGAAAGAAGAGAGCTACTTAAAATGTATTATATGAGGAGTGGATATTTTAAATTTTTATTCATTTTAAACTATTGTCGATCCAATAAATTTTTATACATAAAAAACTCTTAAATATTATTATCACCCAAAATGGGACAGCAGAAAATCCACACCAGAAGAATTTCCAAATTCATGATATAAAAGGCCGATAGACATCACATTAGATTTCCCCTTCAATAAACCAGAAATTTCTCTTCCTCACAGTCACGCGCATCACATACGCATAGACACATATTATAGCCCTCTGCGCGCACAACAATGTCTTTTTCTTTTCCCTTTTCCATCAAATATATCATCATCATCATCTTCATTAAAGACAAAAATAAAAAATAAAAAACCTGTGGATCTATCTTTCCATCTCCTCCTCTCTTCCATTTCTTTACCCTCCTTCTTTCTTCTTCTTCCTCTGGCTAATAATAATAATAAGAAAGATCCAATCTTTTATCTTATAGATCTCTCCAAATATGACCTCTTTTCGTCAAGATCCCACTTTCCGAATCTACCCTTGTGATCCCATCGATCACTTCGACCGCCTCCCCGACTCCCTCCTCCTTCTCATCATCAACCGAATCGCTGACGTCAAGGCCCTTGGCCGCTGCTGCGTCGTCTCTCGCCGCTTCCACTCCCTTGTCCCTCAAGTCGACAACGTCGTCGTCCGCGTTGACTGCGTTATCTCCGACGATGACTCCTGTCCTTCTTCCTCCTCCTCTTCCTCCGCTTCTGACAAGTCTCGCTCTTCCTCTTCTGGGTTGTCCTCCATTTTCCGTGTTGTATTCGGGGGTATTGTTAAGCCGTTTCAGGCTCTCGGTCAGCTTCTCGGGCCCAGGAGGGACTTGTTCAATTCTTCTTCGCGAAATGGGTTCTCTTCTTTGTCTCCTTCGACCCTTTCAGTTGGGAGCGAGGAAGATGGGGAGATGGATCAGGGCGGTGTTACCCATCACTCCCCTACTCAGGTTCTCAAGAATTTTAACGAAATTCGGTTCCTCAGGATCGAGTTGCCCAGTGCCGAATTGGGGATCGAGGATGGGGTGCTTTTGAAATGGAGGGCTGATTTCGGATCTACCCTTGATAACTGTGTTATTCTTGGTGCTGCTTCGGTTATCAATACCAAAAATGGGCTTACCAAGAACGGTTCTTTTTCGCTAGAAAACGGAGCTGATGCGCCATGTGGAAATGTTATTAATGGTAATAACAACAATGGTGACGATAATGGCAGCATACCGGAATCTTTTTACACCAATGGTGGCTTGAAATTGAGGGTGGTGTGGACTATTAGCTCCTTGATTGCTGCGTCCGCTAGGCATTATTTGCTTCAGCCTATAATTGCGGAGCACAAGACTCTTAATAGCTTGGTGCTGACCGATGCCGATGGGCAAGGAGTGTTGTGTATGAATAGAGAACAGTTGGAGGAGTTGAGGGTGAAGCCGTTATCGGCTTCTTCTGCGTCCAAGAGGACTCTCGTGCCTGCTCTCAATATGCGCCTTTGGTATGCACCCCACTTGGAATTGCCTGATGGGACTGTGTTAAAGGGGGCAACTTTGGTTGCTATTAGACCTAGTGAGCAGTCTATTGCTAAGAAGGAGATGTGCGATGTGTCTTGGGTTTCTACCGCGTTTGAGGAGCCTTATGGTACCGCAGCGAAGATGCTGGTCAAGAGGAGGACTTATTGCTTGGAGATGAACTCATTCTGAGCATATAGCAATGGATGGAGCTGAGGTAACTTTGCTAATCTATGTGAGATTAATAGTTTGAATATCTTTCTCTTTGTTTGTTTTGTTGCATGTTCTTGCCTGTGGAAGTGGAGGTTAAATGCATATCATATGCTTATGAATTCAGCAATTTCTTACTAGTAATGTCTATGCTTTTCTTTTGTCAACCTTGTGATGCGTGTTGATTGCTTTGTAGTGTTTATTCCACACTTGAAATGAGTGTTCGTTCACTGATTATAGGGGGAGGGGGAATGGGGGGATCATGGTGTAAATGGAAGTTTAAGATTCTATTTTTTCTGCTTCTGCTCACAATATCATGACAAGTGTTCCAAAATTAGTGTTATTTCGAATGTATCAAATGAAAGGTCTATTCACTTAAGAGTTGCTAGCTTGCTTCAATTGCTTATATGCCATTGCCGGACTGCACTGGGGATGCCGATTGTGTAATTTTGATATAGATGCATTTTCTACATTAATGCTTTTATTTGTATATGTGGATGGTTTTCCCTCACAAATCACTTGAATAAAGCAATTACTTCTGGTTTAACAATTGGTAGTGGATTTTCAGGGAAGGCATGGACTGTTTGGGGGAAGGAAAATATGCCAAGTTCTTTCGAAGTGGAGAATCAGAAACCAATTTTGCTTTACACTTGGCCTGAAGTGGATTCGCTGTCCCATGGAGCTGAATCTTATGTTACAACAACAGTAGTTGGTCATTATGCACTGTAGTTATTCTACTTTTCTGCGCTTAATCTGATCATTAAAATGCATCTGCTGCTTGTTTTTATGGAGGCATATGCTTGTGAGGGTTCACACATGCTACCAGATAAATGTTGTAAGAGCTTTGAGTTTATAGTCATTTACATTATTCTATAATCGCTATATGTGCAAATTGTAGGTATGAATATGTTGTGCCTATATTATGTATTTTACATACACTGAGCACTGTAGTCTGAATTAGCCCTGAAACTCTCTCTCTCTCTCTCTCTGCCTTCTAGATTAATATTGGTTGGCTTCTGTAGTCTTGTTGTCACAGTACTTGATTAGTTGATGTGTACCTTCAAGATTGGTGGGTGGTTGACTTAATTAATTCTTGTTGGTGATGGTATTGTTAGCTTTTTGTAGCCTGTACATAGCAAATCTACTAATGTTTCATATCAAGGCATAATGAACACTTACACTATCCCGTGCTATGTTAGCTAATTATTCATTTTTATTTCGCTTGCTTCCCAAGAAACATGTGTAGTGTATTTATATGGCTTAGCTTTTTACTCATAACCAGCTACGTCTTTTGAGCTCTGATTTCTGCCAAAGTAATGTTGTGCAGAGGCTGATCGAGATCATCAGGAAGGGAATAGAAACTTGTTAATATATGTTGCTTACAGGGTTAGGGATCTTGAATCAGAAGCCAGAGTTGCATGTCGGTGAAGTAGGACGAAAATTGAAATCTATCCTTTTAGCCATGAAGAGGCAGCAATGCGGCAACATTGGTTCTTTAAGCATAGGCTGAATTTTCCATGTGGAAGACCGATTAGGCTACCGTTTAAAAGATGCAACTGTAGCTGGTTATCAGCTTATGATCTAAGTTTGTCATAATTCCTAGGCGATGGTTGCTTAGAAACTTTATTCAACAACTTTGGTAGCCTCTTGCTCCTAAAACTTGATTGATTTTCTGGTGAAGGTATCAAGGGCATAATTTCATTGATTTTCTTTCTCATCATAAGTTAATGCGCCAATTAACGAGTGACCAAAATTACTCAAAAGTGTTTGCTTTGGTTAAAACATTTGCAAAATTGTTGCATATTTAATTAACAGAGTGCCTTCAAAGAAAGTGCTTTTGTTTTCTTCCTCTATATTATTTCTGTGATTAAGAAACGTACGGCAGTCTCATTCTACATAATTCTGTTCAGCTAGTTGCAGTTTAATATATATGAAGGTGGGATCGCCATGAATGAGGAAAGGCCAGCATGCATCAGCCTTTTGATCATTTGATTGTTACTTTTCCTTCTAAATTGTAGCTTCAGGGCCTAATCAATGAGAAAAAAAAAAAAGAAAAGGACATCACCAGTACTCAATTTTCATCGGCAGGAGCATGACTATTTGTCCTTTCCATTTGAAGGAATTCACTATTTACAGTTTGGCAATATTAGAAAGCTGCAGGATTTTGTCGTAGCCCATATGTAAACTAGAAGATTGTTTTCCGCTGGCTTAATTACTATAATCCTTGACTTTTTCGATATTGAATTAAAGTCGTCACTTATATTTAACCTGTTATGCTAATAAGTTATATTAATTTTTTTAGTAAATTCATATTAAATATCAATAATATTTTAATTTTATTTCAAAATTTTCTTTCACATTAATTAAAAAAATGTATAATTAAATTAAATTAAATTGAAAAAAATGCTCTGATAATTACTATAATAATCAAGTTTCCTTGTACAAGTTCACAATTTTTACTTAATAATTACTTCAGAAATCAATTTCTCAATGAAAAAAAAAAAATTGAAATGAAGTTGAATTGAAGGAGTGATCACTTTTCAATTCAATAATCCTCTATGAACTTCTCAATTGCTTCAAGTAAGACAGATGCCAAAATAGAAATTCACCAAAATTAATAGAAATAACACAACGATAATATATTTAAAAATTGAAAAAAAAATCTCAAATCAAATCTTAGATTAAAAAAAAAAAAATCTTATGTTAAACATGTGATGCAATAGCCAGAGTAGTGACAACAACGACAAAAGAAGCAACACTAGGAGCGATAGGAATCTAGCATCGACAAAAATTCTTGAAATTATTTCTAACTAAATAATTACAAGTGATGAAATCTGCAGATACCGAGTTGAATAGTTAGGGGTCTTCCTAACTAGTTGAGTTGTTCAGGATCGTTTTAAGTTGAAACCTGCAAAATAAGAGAATGTGAAAAAGGAGTTTGGCCTTATACTGGATGCCCACTTTAATACTTAAGTTAGACTTTATTATTTAGAAGTGAGAGTAGCAGTATGTAAGACAAAATGAAAGAAGAACTTGTTTGAGGACTATTTACGTAAGAGTGAGCATACTTCTTATAAATAATGATACTTTCTTAATTGTGTAATACTTTCTAAAGAGGATAATTAAGGATGGGCTGAAAAGTCACGTATACAGCCTGAGAAGAATTAACCATTAAGTTATTAGTCAAACTACCATCATCTACCAAGATATGTTTCACTAGGAAGTTTTCAAGTTGGTCTTGAATCATTAAGGCATTTGCATGAAGGGCACATAACCTTTTATCATTTTCAGAGGAGAATGTCACTAGATAAAACATCAACTTAATCATATTGGTTTTGCAATTTACAAAATAAACCTCCTAGATAAGTCTTTTCCTTTAAGTTGAGTTGTCTCCTTTAATGGTCCCTCTTGAAATGACATCTATCAACCCTATATATTCTTTGTTATTGAGTCTTTTATTATGATAAACTTCTTCCTACTAACATTTGTGCCTTGATTCATCACAGGCTGGTCTTTTCTAAAATGCTCCAACTTTTCTTATTGAACTAGCCTTTTAATTTTATTATACAAGTCTCGATAATCTTCTATGTCATGTCCATTGTTTCAGTGAAAACTGCTTGTCTTTATTCCTAGTAGCCAAGCTTTTGAGGGGATAACGGTACTATATTTTCTCATCTGATTTTTTTAATCCAATGAAAGATCTTGCTTCTACTTGCCATAATGGGAGTGAAGTATCTAGTTGAGCTATTGTGTGAATTACTGGGGGAAAGGGGAAGGGTAGCATGAATCATTATTTTTGGCTCGGCATTTGTCGCTCCGATTATAACTTTGGCTCTTGTCCTCCTACTTTCTATATGGACGGTCAAAGCAGATCTGAAGGTTATCATCTAGGCAAATAAACTTGTGAATTCTCACTATTAGCTCATAGAAGTTAAGAGGATCAATGCTGAGAGAATTGAACAAGCTCCTCTTCTTGCAATTGCGAATCGTGGCATCAACGGTTACCTTTGAGGTTGTTGATCTATGTTGCCATCTTACTAAACTTGGCTAGGTAATCATGAATTGATTCTCGTTTTTCTCAGATCACCTCATGCAGGACAGAAGAGATCTTGATTTGTAGAATAATAGAAACAAACATAACTACGAAAAATTATGATATTTTTTAAAGTTATGGACTGAAATGTGAGCAAGTTTTTGATACTGCTCTTAAGCGATTTATTCTAGAATGGAGAAGAAAATTTTACATAGCAAAGCATTTGAGCAGAAACTTATATAAGTGACTCATTTGATTGGTTGAACCATCATAATTATCAATATGAGGTAGTTTGTACTTTCTTGGCATGGGCTTATTTTTTATTTCCTATGACAAGGGGTTATGGTCATATGTATGATAATCTAAAGTAAAATGTTCTTTACCATATGCTCGCTCAACCGTATCCATTATTCTCTTTTAAAGGGCTTCGTCATCTAAAACTAAGTTGTCTGATCAAATAACTTGACTGTCCATAGGTCTGTTAGAGAATTCTTTTATTTCATCAAGTATCTCATGGTGCTAACTTGACCTTATTTCTTGGACTAATTACTCAAGTACTCGGGTTGATTCGTAATGTGGCAATCCTCTAACCTGGTTTAGGTGAGCTGAAGTGGGTAAAGTAGAACTCTAGTTTTAAGCTAAGGCCATTAGAGGCATTTGTGGTATGATTATCTACTTTCAATTTTGTGTAATGGTTTGCCTGAGTTCTCGCAAGACTATGGTAAACTCTTCATAAGTGGCTACAAGATAAGTAATGTCTTGGCGATTTTAGGATTGTGTGCCAACTGCATTACTTGAGACTTATCTTCCTACATTACTGAGGGGAAAGAGTGATGGGTGGCCTATGATAGGATGCCCTCAGGTCTTAGTACTTTTAAGTTTCCTTATGGTCTTTTTTTTTTGAGATCGACATTAGAAGAGGTAATGGTTTAGGAGTAAAGAACTATTAGTTCAATCCATATTCACTGCACCAAATGATGAAACTTGTGGGCACCGAGCTGAGTAGTTTAGAATCTTTTTGACTAGTTGAGTGGTTTAGAATCTTCTTAGGGAAAACCTATAGAATAAGAGAAAGTGAGAGGACAATTTGAACTTAAGTAGGATGTTCATTATGATACTTAAGTCAAGATTTGCTATTTAGAAATGAGAGTAGCAGTATGTAAGATAAAATGAATAAAAGTGTTTGCTTGAAAACTCTTTATATAGTGACTTGGATAGACTATTTAAGCAAGATTAAGCATACTTCGTATAATGGATGATGCTTCCTCACTTGAGTGACACTTATTGAAGAGGATGGTGCTTCTTAAAAAGCATGATACTTTTTGAAGAGGATGGTTAAAGATGAACTAAAGAGTTATGTATACAGACTGTCAAGTTGGCCATAAAGTTATTAGCCCAATAAGGACTGAGATGGACCTATAATGAGTTAAGTGAGCTTGACCCATAATGTCGAACTAGACTTTAAAAAAAGAGTGGGCTTAACCCATATTAGAGGGTAATTTCAAAAAGAAATATTTTAAAATTAATAATAATAATAATAATAATGGTAATTCAAAACAACATCAACACCACCAATTTGAATCTACAAGTTGATGAATTTTCTTTGATAATTACTTTAACAAACAATTTCTCAATTGTGAAAGGAAAAATAAGAAAAAAAAACTTAAAATGAAACTATTTGAGTCCATCCATTCTTGTTATATGTCTAAAAACTTGGTTGTTTAGTCGAAAATTGCCTCTAAAATCACAGTTTTCTCTTTTCAATCTCCTTATTTGGTGGTTGAATGGTGGCAAGAAAAAGAAAGATGAGAAGATAAGGAACATGATGAAACTCTCGATTGCTCTACCCGTCAGTTAGTTTAGCAAAAAAAAAAAAAAGTCATTTTTCTTTTAGATCTCCCCTTTCTTTTTTCTTCTTTTGATCTATATTTTATAAAATTAGCAATGAAATATATGATCAGATGAGATTTGATAGTGCTTATTATTTTGACGATATTACTATAGATTTTGATGATTTTAATCTGACCTTATGTTGGATGTCCACTCCGATAGTTAAATTAGTAAACTTTATTTAAAAGATAAAGTATGAGTATGTGTGAGTAGAGTTAATGAAATACTTGGTGATGACCTTTTATATAGTAGTTAGAGTGTTATTGTGTCCATATTAGATTATGACTTTAATTCTTTCTTGATGAGGAGTGTCCTTTCTTAATAAAAGTTAACTTCCTAGTAAGAGTTATATTTTCCTGATGAGGATGATTTGGGTCGTGATGTCCAGTCGAGCCTTTCATAGGAGTGAACCTAGACCATTTTAGTGAGTGTAGTATCATCAACTATTAAAATTATTTTTGATTGGGTGATATTAAAGCAATGTTAATATATTGAGTTTAAATATTAACAAAAGCAAAATTTTTAAGAAAAAATATTAAAATTATTGCTATATATTTACAAATTCATTCTTAGTTGTCTTATAACTTTTCTTTGTCTCTCTTTATTGTGGGGTGTTATTAGTTCCTTGTATAGTTTTTCAAGGCTATAAAAACAATGTTTTTAAAATTGAACTAGTCATAGAATCAATTTTGTAGCTGGTTTCCAATTTAGCCAATTCAATAGGTCTAACCGATCTGGGTCACACCGTAAATGTTGGTCTTCATTTATTAAAGTCTCTCATTGATAGACAATGGTCTTCATTTGTTTCCATAAGAAAGTCTTCATACATGGCAATAAAAGATTTTCAATTCTTCTAATAATGACAATTGAAGAGCACAATTCGCATCAAAGAAACTTCTAAACTTGGGTAGATATTCAAATGTCTTAAGGGAATGCAATTTCGTCCATGTTGTTTCTTGTTCTTTTTCATCCTCTTGCAACGATTCCCTCCATTCCCTTACAATTTGAGATATGTTTTGTTCATAGATTTTGGAAAAATTGTCGTGTCAGATAAGAAAATGTTTACCAAATTCTCAGTCTTCTATCTTTAATTCTTATTGGTTTTGAAGGGTTGTGATTTCTAGTGGAATCTTGAATGGTACATACTTTAGATCTGGTGTGTTTTTTAAACCATACATGCTTCAAATTTAATGTGTTTCGTTTCAAATTTGGTGGAATCTTAATTAAAAGATGTTGGGTATTTCTTGAACTGATAGATTTTGATCGAGAAATTATGGAGATGAAAGAAACAACTGATAGATTTTGATCGAGAAATTATGGAGATGAAAGAAACGAATTGAGAAATTTTATAAATAAAATTGGGTATTTCTTTAACTGATAGATTTTGATTGAAGAATTATTGAGATGAAGAAATGGATTGAAAAATCCTTGTAAATAAAATTGGGTATTTGGCAAAATCAGGTTTTGCTCGGTTCAGAAAATTGCAAGTTCCATCGATTTTCTTCGGGTTTTTATGATTTTTTTCCAATTCGATAACCATCCAATTTTGAGTGTGATTTTGGATTGGATAACTAACTGATTTTCAATTCTACTGATTTGACTAACCGATTTGGTCTGATTTTCAAAAACATGCATAAAAATAGAAATGTACATAGCTAAATATATTCTTTATGAAAAGATAATAAAATTAATTACTATAAACTCCTAATATTTACTAATTTTAATTAAATTAATTTTCATATTTTAAAATTATATTAAAAAGTCTTCTATTAATTTTTTTTGTTAAATTAAAAGTATAAACATAAAAAAAAAAAAAGAAATATTTTCTACAATGACAAAAATACGTAATACTATTCTCTTTCCTCCTTCGCATGGCACCATAGATGGAAATGTTCGGATTGCTGTAGCCATATATTATCAACGGTTATCCACAGCTAATTTGTTTGCCATTATTAAAATTTTCAGATAATTTGCTGGTTCTTCCTCCACCTTTATCCTTTGATCACATGATAGATCTTAGCTTGATACAGTCCACGTGAAGCAAACCCACCCTGGACTCTGTGAACACCACCATTTGACTTTGTGCCATAATTTGTTTGTTTTTTCATTTGCTATGTGGTTTCTTTATTTATAGTAATGTTTTCAGAACCAATCAATTACATTAATAAAATTAAAAATCATTCAGTAATTCAATTGAATTACAAATTAAAAATCAATTAAAATTTTAAAAAATCAATCAAAATAAAAAAAAAAATATTAAGTAATTAAGAAACTAAATCAATTTAATTTAATTTAAAACTAGATTATTATGTAAAAAAATTGTAAAATTTTAAAATTAAACTATATAACTTAAAAATAGTTTTAAAATTACACTATTACTTTATCATGTGATACTATTTTTTAATATTATATTTTTTATTTTTTAAAAAATAACTTATTAAATTAAATTAATTAAATCAATCAACTTAAAAATCAAGTAACAAATTCATTCAGTCACATTCCCATTTTAAAAACATTTGTTTCTGGTATAACCATTAAGTATAACTATATATAAAACGATATATACGAACAAAAATGATTGAAAAGTAATTTCTTTCACAATTGGGATTGTCATAGTTGGAGTAGCATATAATTCTTTTTTTTTTTTTCCTTTTTTCCATTTAAAGAGAAGAAGCAATCATGAAGTAGTTCTAAGTCCAAATCCATTATGGAAAGATAAATTTTTTTTAATGATTTGTGTTTTAAACTTTATACAAATAAATTTATTTGAATAACTCAGGAAACATATACTAAGTAAAGTTTAAGAACCTCTCAATGTAATACAAAAAAATCAAAAAAAAATAAAAAACAAGGCAAACCCACATGTTTATTTATTAGCAGGCAATGGTTGTGATTGTGAGGAGGAAGTAATAATAAAGTGGAAATTATAATTATAAACACTAATCAAAGCAATTTTGGGAAACACATGTTATTCTGCGAAATTTCTGATGATTGTTTCTCCCATGTTCCCACATTCTCTTTATTTTTAGAAACATTTCAAGTGATGTTGTTCTTACTTTTGAGCTACAGAATTTTAGGTGAATATGAATTATTATTCAAAGAAGAGTCTTATTTTTATTTATTTTTTTGTATGTATCATGATATTTTTAATTAATTGTTAAATATTGTATTAAGTTAAATTATTTAATTTAATTTAATTAAAGTACATTAATTATTATATGAATATGAATTGATCAAATCAATTAACTATAATTAAAAGGGTGGTTCATTTCTTGCCTTCTTTTCATACATGAGGAAATTGGGGACATATATAATCTTTAAAAAAAAAAAAAAAAAAGAAAGAAAGAAAGAAAGAAAAGAAAAGAAAGGGCGAACGTCAAGAAGAAGGAACGTACTGTGGCTCCCCGCTTGAATCATAGCATAGCAGCCACTTCCAAAGTGGGCTTTACCGCTAGGGCAAAGTCCTGATAATCATATACACGCAAATTATTAAAATTGGAGATTTTTTATTCCTATAAAAATCAATTTAGAAACATATAATTTATTTAAATTAATAAATATTTATTTTATGTCATATATAATACCAAAATATAAATTAAAAATTATAAAAAATAATATAATAGTAAGAAAAATAAAATTATATTAAAATCTTCAATTAAAAATAAAATATTACAATAATTTATCATTAATTATAATATATTTTATATTTAGTATATAAATTCTATAGTGTTTATCAATTTTAATATTAAAAAATTGATTATCAAAATATTTTAATATATATTATCAATATATATGTTCATTACTTCATAAGTAAATATTCATTTACTATCACCTCAATGTTCATCAACTATAATCCTTTATGTTCATCGTTTTATTAATTAATCAGATGTAGTCTTTTACTTTCATTATTTTATTAAACAATATTTCATTGATTTTCATTTAATTTTTAATCTAATATGGTATATATAACCATATTTTATTAATATTTATATTTTTAATGAAAAAATTAACTCATATACAATATTAATGGACCAAGTACATTGATTATCACATAGATATTCATTTGTTATACTGACAATGTTCATCATTTATAGTATTCATGTTTATTACTTTTCATGTAATATTGTACACGATTTAATTTGTCCATTCAAAACATATAACCTTCTTTTTTTTTTTTTTTTACAAAACTTGATGTTGATTACTTAGTACTTGATATTTTTTATTATTCCGTTGATTATTATTCATTTTAGTGCAAAACTTTTACAATTATTCTTTTTCTACTACAAAATCTTGAATTGCAATTCATTCTAGTGTAATTTTTATTCATTTGCATTGATTAATATAGAAATATTTATTATTTATATAGACAATATTCATCATCTATAATAATCATACTCATTACTTTTTCATGTAATATTATATATGATTTGATTTGTCTATTGGAAATATATAACTTATTTTTTTCACGAAACTTGATTTTCATTGTTTACTACTTGATATTTTCGATTATTTCTTCTCTAATGCAAAATCTTGAAATTGCAATTCATTATGATGTAATTTTTTTTATTACTTTTGTTCATATTCATTGATTATTTCCAAAATTTTCATTATTTCTATGCACAATATTCATCCTATATTGCATTCATATTTATTGCTTTTTCATGTAATATTGTATATAAGTTAATTTGTCCATTAAAAATATATATCTTTCTTTTTTATAAACAAAAATGAAACTTATTTAATTTTTATATAAAAATAAAACTTTTAAAATTAGAATTAAATCAAAGTAAGTAATAATAGAGAATTTGAACAGAAATAACCAAATTTTGAATCAATTTATTATAGATAGATTAATAAAGAGAAAAGAATAATAAAATGTTAAAAAAAGAAAAAAAAACAAAGAGATGTAAAGAATAAAAATATGATCTCGTGAACTTTCAGTTATCTGTGTGTTTTTGATACCAAATCACGTAGTATTGTGGTCTGGGGTGCACCATAAAAGCATCCTCATAGACAACCTTTGGTTGCTACCTTTAATAATTTTACGTAATGTTGTGAAATAAATGGTACCCAAATTGCACCCAAAGTCTTACTGGACTTAAATCAGTCCCTAAAACTTTTGATGGACTAATTCTTAGTGGGCTTAGGACCATAATAAACGAAACCTAGCATATTGCTCTAACCTTATTTTTCGTACATCTTAAAGGTAAGTGAATTTCTATGGCATTCCATTAAGAAAAAAAATTTTTAAAAAAAAGGAAGAAGAGAAAATATCTTGGAAAAAATTTGATATTAAAAAGGAAAAAAAATTATTGTGCGGTGAAAGTTTATAGTGATCCAAGGAGAGTGAGGACAGATTGATCACATGTTCCTCCAAAACTTTTGTTCAGTTCTTGAAATTGGGAGTTTGATCCCATGTGTATCTCTAACCATTCACCTCCTCTTTTTAGAGTCGCTTAGTGATTTTTATTTGACACCGGACCAAAATAAAACAGAGGTTGATATCTTGTCATATTGAAAAACAAGTTTTGCTAAAATACCACTGTAATCTGCTTATGATCTTCTAATTTTAGTTGGATAAGTATTATACTAGTTATATATATATTATAATATTTTATTTTAACATTGATACTATAATAAATTATAATTTCACTATATCTTACATAAATTATACTAATTTATTTTTAACATCGATCACTAAAAATGATAATGCATTAAGATGAGTTTACTTGCAATTATAATTTCACTATATTTTACACACACACAGATATATATATATATATCTGTGTGTGTAAAATATGTGTGTGTGTGTAAAAAACCCAATCTAAAACTAGTTAAAGAGATAAAATACATGGCGAGGACGGGATTGTCAAATCTTGTTAAGATTAAAAATTTTACATTGAAAAAATACTTAAAATACAAAAGATATATAATGATTTGAACTTAATTACCTATTTTGTTAGTTCTAACATTTTAGTAATTGTTGAACCAAACTCATTTTAACTTAATCATTCTCGAGCTTAACATCTACCCAATTTTCGTCACTTCTACTCTTTCAATTCAATTTCTATTCAAAATTTCCTAATAAATTTTATTCAAATGCAGGAGATCCAGGTTATGGAGGGTTGACAACAAAGATTTCAAGATGCCTATCAACTGTAGTGCATTAACAATATAACATGCTCACTAAGACAAATTTCAACCACATTAATATGGGGAAAATTCCCATCACAAAAAATAAATTTGTAAAAAGGGTGTAGTGTGTGTGTTTATATATATATATATATATATAAACACTCAATCCAAAAGTTGCATAAAGAACATATGGGTGTTCCTAATATGGTTGTTTTCTTGAATAAACAAGACCAGGTGGACAACGAGGAACTTTTGCAGTTGGTGGAATTGGAGGTTCGCGATCTTATGAGTTTCTTGGTGATGAAATACCCATCATTTCTGGGTTCTGCTCTTTTGGCTTTGGAGGCTTTGATGGGTAATCCTAGTATTAAGCGTGGAGAGAATGAATGGGTTGATAAAATTTATGAACTTATGGATTCTGTGAATAATACATTCCAATTCCATAAATGTTTATTATTATTGTAGTACATGTTAATTTTCATAAATTTTATCTTTTTTAGTATTTATAATAACTCTTGTCATTTGTATCGATATTAAGAATTATTATAATTTTAGTTTAATATATTAACTCACTTTTATTAATTTTGAATTTTCATTAAAATATTTTAATTGTTTAAGCAAATTTAAATTCTTTTTTAATTTTCTAAGATATTAAATTAATATGATAAAGATAAAATTATCACTTAACAATTTTAAATATTTTAACTGGTTATCGAATATCAAGTATAACATCGTCCTCATTCATGTCTCTCAAACTTTAGAAGTTTAAAAATAGACATAACAAATATATATATACACACACATACAAGCATACATAATGTGTGGGATAGCAATTAATTAGAAATTATAATTATTTGAACACATAATTTCAATTAGAGTCTTAAAAATTATTATAGCACCCTTTCTAAGGTTAATTTTTTTAATCAAATTATTTTTCTTGGCAGAAAATTGATTAGGTCATTAAACTAATAATTAATTTTTCTATATATCTGTTAATGCAAAAAAAATCAAGAATCAAACAAGAACTTATTATTTTTGCTCATGCGACAGGACTTTAAATAATTTGTCACTTAAACATGTCGGGTAAGGAAAAAATCAAAAAAACTTCATATAACATCTACATTATTTAATAAAATTAATAACAAGACATTTTGATCCAACATTACAAAATTATGTAAATATTTAGAATAATTATTTGAGATCTCTAGCAAACGACTCCGTAAATGATTGGATTTTTTTTTTTTGACAAATCTTTTGCAACAAAACTAATATTATTCTTTAAATTATTACAATCATCTCTTAATGAAAGTTACAAGTAATTTGAAATCAATTTTCATAAAATAACCTAAAAAAATATAATATAAAATAAATTTCAGAAAAATAACCACATAGGGAGTATAACTCCACATAATTAAATATAAAAAAAATACAAATAAATTTATATAACAAATCTGAAATTATTGAAAAGATACAAAAGAAGAAAGAAAAATAGATGGTGGGGGGGGGGGGGGGTGTTCATCCACCAACCGATAGTCCCAAAATGAAAGAATAACAGAGCCCAAAAGCATCAGCTACTGGATTTGACAAGAATGAAGAAGCAACTGCATTTTGCCCCAATGATTTGTACTTACCTGCCGCGATCACTTAAACCAAATAATGATTCTGAACTCATGGCAGAAGATACATGAAAGAACAAGTCCAAAAGCCAATCAAACTATTATCTTAGTCCGGTGGTAAGGGAAATTTAATTAAGAGTAGACGCCACGTTCGAATCCAGCAATATTATCTTCTTCCCTAATACACAAAGAAAAAGAAAAAGGCAATCAAGCAGGCACTTAACCACAACAAAATTATTTACAGAATTACACAGCGAAATTTGTCTCACACCATGCTTTAAACCAAAATATGAAAAAAAAAAAAAATTTATTTCAAAATTACAGTAGACAAATTTTGCCGCATGGCAACAGAGGATTGAGCATCAAGCTTGAATCAATTTAGCTTCATAAAGCAAGTCACTGGCTACCTTACAACAGTTTTTTTCTTTTTCTTCTGTACTGTACATATCAGATATAAGCCTATTCTAGGGTTTCTATGATGAATAGGATATACATGCAAGAATAGAGCCACAACTGTTTCTTTCATAAACCATCCCCATACTTTGTTTTTGACCTTTTGTTTAGCTTGAGATAAGATGGAATGGGAGCAATAGAGTCCAAAGCTCACAGACATCCAAGAAAATCAAACATGCAACATTGAAATCCCAGGTTGGAGTTATCTACACTCTGTTTTTCTGCGTCAAGCGGCCGCTAAGTGACTTTGATCTATTACCCTTTGTTTGTTTGAAGAGAAGCGAGGAGAAAAGAAAAGAAGACAAGAAATTAAAATTATTTGGTGGAGGTGCTTGTAACTTATAAGAAACAGCCTATTGAGTGAACTGCCAGGTATGAAACGACCTGGCTTCATGCAAGATGAGCCACGTTCCGGTGTTAATGTAAAATGTTCAAGAAAAAAATTTGGCCTAACACATCAGGCACACAAATTCCTCCATTGCATTAGAAATACAAGCTCATACATTTGCAATAAGTTTTCATACAACGTAGTTTTAGTGTGCCTACGTTGTTTCTATGTCAACACCAGCAACAAGGTGTAAAAGTACCGGATGGTAAATGATAAACTATTAGCCATGTAAGCCACATATGGAGTGGTGATGTTAAAAAAAAAAAAAAAACATATATATTCCACATGAACAAAAACCTGAACATTGAGTTTTGATCAATAGAATAATAGTTCAACAAGAAGCTGTATAAAGTTGCCGGTCCTCTTAGATACTTCCTCCTCTACACTAAATAACCACCTCTAACAATTAATGTAAATAGTCTTTATTAGAGCATCTAAGGAAAGTTCACGTTTGATAACGGCAATTAGGCGATGAAAAAAATCTAAGAAAACAAAAGATTCAAGGAAAGCTTGTTGACTTACTACATCATCTAAATACTATCCATGATGCGAAGTGAATCCCTCAACTTATTTTCAGAATTTATAAATTAGTTTTTGTGCCGGGAATGCCAGATATCAAACAATTAGAAGCACCCTTTTTTGTTCCAAAAATATATAAGGGCAACCCTCCTTTTGTATTTGCTGTTAGTCACTTGAAACAAGTTTATACTTATGGCCTGCTCCAATGCAGATAACTAAGGAGGAGCTTTTACTTGCCTCTAGTTTCAGCAGAACCTCAACCTTGATCTTTCCTTGATCGCAGCAAAATCTTCAGCTACTGACACAAGACTTGGCACACGATTGACAAAAGGTGGTTGAAAAAACTCCATACACTATCCCATTCTAGCTCTTTCAACATGAGAAATTTACCATTAAATTGGAAAACTTGACCTGAGAAGTTACAATATCCCAAATCTTAGGCATTGCTTTGTTTACCCAGCCAAAGGGTGAGATATTAAGCCAAGCCAGAACAGAAACTAGAATATCCAAACCACATCACCAAAATATTGATCAAGCACATATTTGCTTACCATATTTAAACACCTGAATCCACATGCTATTTTCATTCTCCATATTGCCGCTGAAATCAGTTTCAATTTCAGGGGAAAGAATTTCAATTTTAAGTAGTCAACTAAATAATTCCCACTCGAGGAGAAGGTTAAATTAAAAAGAAAAAGTGAACAAAATATAAAGAATATACAATAGTTTAAGTTTAACTACCTAATTGGTTAATTCTAATTTTGTAGCAATAATTGATCCAAGCTCATTAAACTCATTCTTTCTCAAGTTTAACCTCTACCTAATTTTTGTTACCTCCACCCTTTCAATTCAATTTTTATTCAATTCAAATTTCCTAATACTCTGATTGACATATATGGTCAACTAGCATGGATAGGTGCCTTAGAAGTTATTTATTAAATGTTTATCATTGACTTACTGATTTTCTATCTTTAGGTCTCTGGTTTTCTGTAATGCAATTTTTGTTGGTTGAACTGCAGTAGAGAAAATAGAATTTGAAATGATGAGGATTTAATCTGGATTCAGATAGGACTTCAAACCGCCATCTTCCACTCAACGAATAAAATAGACCTCAAGATTTCATGTCACATGAATAAGTTAGACTTTTGCTGCTTCAATTTCCCTAGCATTGCCTCTCATCTAATGCATAACAATGACTCGCATTTCTGTCACTACATTGGAAGCTATATTTTAGAAAGGAGTAATTCATTCTTATTCTCTGACAAAGAATCAGCCAAAAAAGAAAAAAGCTATTACTAGAAGTACTCCCTTGTTTTAAATATTTGCATAAAATTTTAACTACTTTGACATGTCAAGCTTATATTTACATTCAAATAAGTTTACAGTAAAATGAGGTTGATGAAGAATTGTGCCGTTACAAAAGGTGACTAGACAACCCACGAAGAAGATTGTTAGACCTACAATCTCTTGTTTTACTAAACAAACCCTTCTTCACAAACTGTTGTAAAGATTCATGGTTGAAAATAATTGCTTTTGAAGGCTGCTTACACAATATTAAAGGAGAGAATTTTTTCCATCTCAAGTTCAAGATATGACTAATTTTCTCTTGAATTGATATAATATTCATTTCATTCTTCTTTATCAAGACCTATCAAATATATTTCGGGGAAAGCTCTCCTTTAAATTGCAGTTTTTGGTATTGGAACTCAATTCTACAATGCAATTAACGGTATTATATTATAAATTCGTGATCTTAATAATTATAAACATAGTTTACAACTTTAAATAATATTTATTTTTGTAATCTATATAATTTATCACTCTTAGGTAATATTAGCCTGAAAATTATTATTTAAAATATTAAAGTTTTTATATAAAATATTAAATAAATTATACATATGCTTAAAAATTTTTAACGATAAACAGTGAAATAATAACAATATTAGAGGAAATACTATTTCATTGATAGCTTTTATCACTAAATTTAAATATCTCACTTATATTAATTTTTATCTAAATGCATAGTTTATCTATCACTTTGAACAATTTTTTTTTTAAGAAATGAAAAATTTTTATCTTGAATTCAAGACAATAGTAGAGTTTATCACAAAATAATTAATAAATTACATATATAATTTAAATTTTACATTTTTTTGTATATGATTTTAAAATATCTGAATAATAATTTTATTTGAGTGAGTAATTATCTACTATATTTTTAAGAATAATTAACTACTATCTTCGACAATTTCAATCGACAAAATTGAGGGAATGTAGACTTGCTCAATATTCCAAAATCTGGAAAAAAGAATTCAAAAGACCTTAGAGCACCAATTTCGTAGGAAATCTTCGAATTAGAAGGTTTGGGCTCGAGGGATTTGCTAGGATTTGGGGTGAAGAGGTAATTTTTGGGATAGGTGAAGAAGAGGAGGTATAGAGGAAACACCAAGAGGCACTATGAGAGAGAAGTTAGAAATTTTGCAAAATAGATTTTACCTAAAACCATGTTTCAATAAGAGTGGGTTAAAAAAATTATAAAAGAAGAAAATAAATGGATGTTAAAGTCTTTGAACTGATTTTATAATGGAAATCAAAATTAATGAAGTTCAAATTTTTATGGCTATTTGAATAAAGGACATGATAATTTATATAGCTTGTTTATTGTAAAATTACATTAATTAAACTCAAGATAATTAATAAGTCATTATTAATGAAGATTATAAATATAATGAACAACTTTAAACCAAAATTAAAGACCAAAATACTTTTAAATTAAATGTATCTTAGGCAAGAGTAGTAATCACATAAATCTCTCTAATTAAACTTTCATTATGAAGAAAACTACGAGAAGTGCTAAGCTCTCTCCACATGAAAGAAACTACGAAAAGTGCTAACTCTCTCTACATGTAGAGAAGTATGAGAAATGCTAAATATTTTCTCGATACTATCTTATCTCTAATTATGGTGATATGTACCAAATGTGTTTTAAAACATATCATAGATCTCTATAGTATAGAGATAATAAAAAGAATATAATATAGAGAAAATATTTAACATTCCTCAAAAAACTACTATAGTCATAGAATTAAAGCCAACAAACTTCTACAACTCCCTCATGAAACTACTAATTATTGGATAAAAGCTAATAAATTTCTACAACTGAATCTTATTTATGAAAAAAAATTCATATTTATTTATTAACTCAAAACTAGATATTATGTCTCAACAAATTAAAAATCCTAAAATAAATACAAATTTAAGGCAAATCATAAAACACAATAACAATTTTTATTAGTTTTGCATTCATTAACTTTTTATTCTCTATAAAACTTTCTAATAAGGTCAATTAATTTACTTTCATTTATACTTGATTCATATATTTCTATCATCTTCATTAATCATCTCCTTCCCATTTCATATGCTTAGAACTCCTTTACAGTGCATATTAGAACTCTCTAACTCTATCTTCTCTTTTTTTAAAAAAAAAAATTCTTAAAAAGGATTTTTACAGTGCTCAATTTTCTCTCAAATCTAAAATATAAATTTTCTTTACCAATTATTTCAATTGCGAAAAATTAAGAAGAAAAAATTAACAATTGCATAAATTTATACTTTACAAAATTCTTTTACGAAGAAAATATTTGAATTACTCGTAGTAGTGACTTAAAAACAAAATAAAGTTTTATACTTCTACGAAATATGAAACAGTTGTAATATACACCATTTTCATTTTTTTCCTAATTAAAAGAATAATTTTTTTAGTCATAAATAACCTATAAGAAATGAAGAGAGTTAAATTGAGATACTAAATATCAAGAAGAGAATACACTATTAACTGAAACAAATCAAAGAATGTAATTACATATTTTTATATTCACTAAAATTAAAAATTATAAAATGAATGTGAATCTCACCAATATAATTATCTTTTTCAATGCTAACAAAAGAGTTATAAAATGGAGAGTAACCCCATCATGTAGCCTACAACCTAATTGGCCTCTTAATCAACGAAAAATTAGTTACAAAATCCGCTTTGTCATGAATTGTTGTGCATGCTCAATATCCGAGTCAAACATGCACATTGTCCAAGTCAATAATTAATTTGTTTCTTTTGTGAAGTACTTTGTGACTTAGAAAGATATTAAACTTGAATAAACAACAAATATAGATTATATAAATCTGGTGCATTGTCTCTTATCCTTGCACTCAACCCATAAACATCAGGGGAGACTTCCATCAAAAGTTCACTGAGTAATAACAGATATTCGCTGCAATGTTTTTTATCATTTGAAAGAGAAAAAAGCATGATTGATTACTTTGGATTTTCCTTCCTTCAATTGACTGCTTTTTGAAGTCACTGAACAATTTAAACCTCGAGATTCAATCATTTAAGTTACAATTAATCATAGGCGAGTCATATGAACCCAATTTCATTGCCTTAACAGTTCTGTACATCAAATCTAGCATTTGAGTGCAAGTGAGTCCCAAGATCATCAATTATTTCATTCACAAAAAAAAAAGGGAAAATTTTGTTTTGTGAATTTAGGTGAAATAGAACTCCCTTCCCCCTGATTTTGCTCTAACTTCCAATAATGACACATTTTAATTGTTAATAATAGAAATTTACTTTTATTAGAAAAAAAATAATGAGAGAAAAAAAAAAATACTATGGCAATACATCTATCCTTTAATTACTTAAGTGGAAAGGCCATATTGACAGTAAAATGAATACCAGCAATCTCATAGATTTGCAAATGAAGTTTTCATATTACCAAATGTAATAAAATACATTAATTTGCACAAATAAAAATTTATTGTATTCAAAAGGGGGGGAAAAAAAAAAAAGGAGATAACTCCTCATCCTAGTTTGGCATTCTATCATTATTACAATTCTAAGAAGAAATTAGCCTAAAAACTAATTTCTTTGTAAATTCCAATCTCGTAGCCATATACTCTAATGTTGTTAAAGGAGGGTAAGCCATCCTACGTGCATGGCATATGATTAATAGCAATGCAGGTTTTCAGTTGGTTCATTGGCAACGAATTTAACAGCTCAAACCCTAAAAGTTTCTTAGCAAGAACCGACATAACGCCGATTCATTATCACGTGGCCCACTTCTACAGGCAAAAAGAAATGGGATTCCGAAGCTATTAAGGTTTCACCTTATAAAGGTTAAATCATTATTCCAGTCAGTGCCAAACACATGGCTGGTCTGTAGACAAACTAACACCTGGCTAATAAACGGATATGCTAGGGAGAAGGGAACCATCAAGAGAACAAACAAGGAGACAACCAGCCGATTGTTATTCACTGTAATCCATGCAGGCGTCATGACAAGACAACAATATTATACATAACTCCCATAGAAATACACCCAATGGTTAACTTACTTTATGATTGCCAAGAAAAAAAAAATTATGCATTACACATATTCCCAAGAATCATGTCAAGAGAGGGAAAAGAAAATTTTCAAGAGAAAAGACAAGTCATAACACAAACGTCTTGCAAGAAAAAGAGGACTAATGAAACTAAAAATGCAAGTGAAGGAAAAAAAAAATTGTAGTGAATAATGAGAAAAAAAATAGATTTGATTTGGACAGTTTGATCTTACCAGGAAGAAGATGGACCGAGAGGAATAAGCACTTCCAGGAAAAAATCAGTTCTTTCCTTTGCCTTTATGGTCAGAATGCCTGCTCCCATCGTCATAGTAGAGCTGCAGGCCAGGTTGGAACTGAAGGTGGTGGTGGTGATGATTCTCCATAGGCGGTGGCTGTGGTCCAGCAGCACTAATGAAGAAAGGTACATTTGTTGAGCCATCAATGGGAGAAGAAGAAAACCTCTGGATGTGAGGCAAAAGAGAGGGTGATGATGAATTGGACTGAAGGGTCCCCCTATTGAAACCAGCAAGGCCTGAAGAGATAGTGAAGTTTAGATTATAGTCCCCACCGAGACCCGGTTGTGTGGTGGCCGCCACTGGGATCAAATGATCGGAAACAAAAGGAAAGTGCTGCAACTGCTGCTCCTGATGATTCTCCCCTGAGAAATTAAATGGTGGAATTGACATTGACATTGCTTGAGTTGGAATTGAATTCCCCAACTGGATTTGCCCCGAAAACACCGACGAATGGTGGGTTGTCCGAGAAGAAGAGGCACCTATGAGCCCTGTCCCGAAATAGTCCATTGGGGTCACGGGCCATTGCCTTGCCTTGTTGTGAAACAAGTTGGCCTCAGAAACAGAAGGAATAGTAGTAGCACAATTATTGTTATTATTGTTGGTATTATTGTTGCCTACACTACTAATTCCTGCGGTTAAAAGCTCAGTAAAGGTTGAATTTTGAGACATCGAATTGATGCTGTGGCGATGAGCAATGCGTGATTCGTTCTCTTTCTCCTTCTCCTTCTCTTTTGCTGCTCTCTCCCTTGCTCTCTCCCTAGCCTTAAAACGGTTAACTCTAACATCAGACCTAGAGAGAGACAACCCTGAACCTTTGCTTGTATCTGAAGTGCTACTACAAGCAGATTTAGACAAGGAAAGGTGCTGTTGATTCTGGTTGGGGTCATAGTTTGGATCTTCAAGCTCGACATCAGCTGAATCAAACCCTTGTTCAGTTCCATCACTAGTCCGTTTCTCATCACTAAATTGCTTTGGAGTGTCGGGAAAAGAACCATTAAGCGAAGGGAGCTCATTTATTGCCTCAGCAGCTGCTTTAATCAGCCATTCTACAGCTTTACTTGGCTGATCATAACCCAACCGATCTTGTAAATCATAGAACTGTATTGCAGTGGTCACCGATAATCGGACCCTCCGGTCCCTCAGCCCCTTTGAAGTCCACACCTTGCTGTGCCTATCTTTGCCACCGGATGCTCTAGAAACCCTAATAATTCTTGAAGAGGGATGCCACTCGCGAAGCCTATTGGCGCTGCTGACATCCCCTCCTGCACCACCACCACCCCCAAGATTAGGCCTTTTGAGCTCTCCATCTTTTTCATCATCAGGGTATCGGTGCTCACCACTCCCTTTGGGGCCTATTTTACTAGTGTTACTTCTTCCATTACCAACTCTAGAGAACTTACAGGGCTGTGTCTGAATCTCCTCCACCTCCATACCACTTTCATTCCTTAGTAGTCAAAAAAATAAGAGCTCATAAAAACCAACACCCTCCACTTCCTAATTTCCCCATTAATTCATTATTCTTGGTTTCTCTCTTTTAGTATCGAATAGAAGAAGAGATGAAACTAGATGTGGGTTTGTATAGAAAGAGAGAAATGAAGAAGGAAGAAGCTAGCTAGAACAAGTGCAGCAGGCGGGTTTGTTGTGTCCTACGCATTGATGATGATAATTCAGAGTGTATTTCGGCTATGTAGTGATAAAAAGGCTGGATTTTTTTTTAAACTATTCGATATATCACGGTCTGAGTCACGAGAGAGAGAGAGAGAGAGCCCTCCCTTCTTAGCTACTCTCGTTTAAGCTTTTTGCAGTTTGCAGATAGGACGCTCAAAAGCAAAGCCTGCAACGGCAGCCTCAGGCCTGCAACCAAAAACCCACCACCAAGTCTTAATCTTTATAAAAAGAAAAAAAAAAAAAAAAAGAGAGAAAAACACAGGGCTTTAAAAGATAGACAAAAACAAGGCAACAGTATATCAGATGGCTTAAATAGCGTATACAGCCTGCTGCTTTAACCACACCCACATATGTAGATATGTAGAAATAGACTCACTCATTTCTTCTTCATAGACCTGAGATCTTAATAGTTATTATCTGTACGATAGTATACCTATAGACAAGCCTTTAACAGCTTAAACCAAAAGATTATTAGCTTTAAAAAAAGTCGAAACAACAAAAAAGAAGAACCCAACACGAACATTTATATTAGACACCCACACATACACAACTTGATCTGTGCCTTTCTGCTTCAAAATTAAGCTAAACGAAGAAGCACTAATTGTGTTCGGGTTGCCGATCTGAGCAACACCCTTTCTCGTTTTATCTCTCTTTTTTATGTTTGGTTTGAATTGATAGCTTCCCTTTCGCTGACTCTAAAAATGGCAGACACTAACACCACCGCCACCGCTATACACAAGAACAATAAATGACAAAATTTCATTAATTAAAACACTGTTTCAGAATTACCAACAACAAGAAGGGAATATGTATATATTTACAGTTCAAAAAAGAACCCAAAAATAAAATAAAGAAATAAAAGATTAGCTTACACTGATACAAAATTGTTGGGTTTAGTTACAGGTGTCAAACTCCCAAAAGATATCATCTTTCTTCTTTCTTCTTCTTTATTACTATTTCTTCCTTCACCAATTGGTTGCTCACAGATCTTTGTTTATAAGCATCCAAAAGTGATAGATCTGTGGCTCCCGTTGAACAAGATTAATTAGCTTCACAGATCAATCCTTGAACTGCAAAACCACAGAAAATCAAACAGGAAATTAAGAAAAGTTATAGATTTTAAGCCCACAAATATTTGACTTTATAGCACTAATTATAATGTAAAAGTTCTTTTTCTGAACCTGAATGTATGTGTTTAAGGTTGTTAGAATTTTTAACCTGAAAATAACAGCTCATTGAAGAAACAAAAGGGTTTAAAAACAAAAACAAAAACCTTTTTAGATCAGCAATATGCATCAAAAGAAACAATCTTTATTATTAACTCAGCTATGCTTAATGATACCCAGAAACAAATTTGCTCTAAATGTCACATAAACAACTCTATCAGATTAGGAAGAAATTGAGTGACAAGCTTTGGAGAAGAAAGGCCAAGAATTTGTAGCTTGGAAATCCTCAAAATTTTAGCTCCAAAACACAAAAAAAGGGGACATTTTTCATCCATTTTTTTTCAGCTCAGGGCTCACCCTTCACCACAAAAAATGTGAAACCGGAAACCCGCTTTGAAATTCAGAGACTCGGACACACACAAAGATATGCAAATTTAGGGTTGAAATGGAGAACCCAACATAGAAAAAAGCACTAAGAGGTACTTATATATAAGCAAAGTATAGCTTGTAAAGGGTACTAATAAAGTGAAGAAGCAAAATAAAAAAGAAAAATAGGGAGTTTAGTTTAGTTTTGTTGAAGGGTTGAAGAGTTTTGAGTTTCTTCCTACGCATAAGGAGTTTAGTTTAGTTTTGTTGAAGGGTTGAGGAGTTTTGAGTTTCTTCCTACCCATTCGAGCAAACCACCGGGCTTATCGGGAAAGCACAGACGCTGCGCCGTTCCCATCCTTAAAATAGAGCGGCCTTTTTTCTTCTTCCCTTGCCCCTCTTTTCCTTATTTATTTACTCTCATGCCACTCTACCAACATTTAAAAAAAAAAAAATTCCGTTGAAGGGAATTGTATTTTAATTTATTTTTGTTTGGATATGTTGATTAGTTGAATTTTCTTTGTTTTTCTTTTTATTTTGTTTATTAAGTATATGAAAAAAGAAAAGATTTTTCATTTTTATTAAATATTTATGGCAGTGGCAGGTAATGGAAGGACCAACCATTTTTGTACTTCTATCAAATAACGTATTCTCTTTTAATATGCTGTTATTTCGGACACCAAATTTTCTCAATTTCATTAGTGCCATATTTAGTTATATTAAAAAATGGAATTTATTTTAAAATGGATGTTCTATAATTTTTAATATTTTATTTGATATATTTCAATGTATAAAAATTATAATTTAAATATTAATAAAATTTTTATAATTAGTATTATGTATGAGTTTTATATTTTATAAGTAAATAAATTAATCTAAACAATAAGAGCCTGATAATAATAATAAGATATTATAATCCTTTTATATTTAAATTATAAATATAAATAAAATAAAATTTTATTATTATTTCATACTATGGTGTATCAAACATGCCTTACATATATGTATGCTTATATTTTTTGTTCACATTTGATGTTTGGATAGTAAATCAAGGCAAGAACAATTTTATATTCATCTTTTTTTAATTTATTTCTAACTGTTAGAATTTTTATAGGACAACTTAACAGCCATATATGCTCTATCACATTTGTCAAGTTTTCCCTTTCTTTTTCATTTAATGATTTATCATTTGTTTGCTTTTTTTTTTTATAAGATTTTTATTTATTGAAATCATGAATTTTTTTTTTTTTAAGAGTAAGGGATGTTTGATAACTCAATTTATTATAAAATTTCAATATTTGTTATTTAAGATATTTCATGATATTATATGGGTCTAACTTAAAATTTTTAATTAAATAAAAAATTATCTAAAATATTAAGTCAATATTTTTAATTGAGTGACTTTTTTGTTGTAATATACCTCTAAATTATCACTAATAAGTCAAATTTTTTATTCGACTTTTATGTCGTTAATATATTCTTAATTTATTATTGATTTTTATACTTTTATTTTTTTATATATTCATGAAAAAAATATTTTCATTACATGATTTTTGTTTTATTTTTTTGTTTTTAAATAATTTTAAATATATATTTGATAGTAAATATTAAGATACAATATGACAAAATTCAATATGCTTAATTAAGAATTTTAATGATTTTTAGTAATTGTAGTTATCAAACAAATTGTTTTAGATTCAATATTTATTATATTCAGTAATTAATTTTTTATCATTTAATTTTCAATTTTACAAAAATCATCTAAAGTGATATCTTTATTTATAAACTCTGGTACAACATACAAAAGAAAATATCTATCTAATTTAAACTATTGCTAACAGGAACTTGATTCTCAATGAAACTAATAAACATTGATTTAGCTTTAAAATCGTTATATTATTTTTATTATGAGTTTTTTTATGATTATACATTTTTATCAATTATGAAAATACCATTAAACATAGTGATATAACACAATATAAATTAAAATTTATTTGATAAGTCTATAATAAGATCTAAGGGAAGATATTCAATAATCTATCATCATTAAAGTATTAAACAAATCATAAAATTCTCATAAAAAAATAATAAATCATTCATAAAAAGAAAATAATCTTAAATAAAAACTCCAAATAAGGAGAAACAAAATAAATAGAAATTAATAAAATAAAGAGAAAACATCCACTTTATTAAAGAATATTTTAACAGTAACTCTAAACTAATAAAAATATCAGATTATTTTCAAAAAAAAAAAAAAATAGTTAGAGTTTAGTGACTATGGTTGGTTTTTCATTGAGAGAAAGGAAATCTCTGAGGAAAATTTTGCACAATTTCTCTTTTTTCAAAAAAAAAAAAAAGAGAAGAATAATTTTCAGTTACTTTACCATCATTTTAAGAATATTTGTTTTCTCAAAATAAAAAAATTTCAATCATCTTCAGTCAAAGTTTAGTAAAAAAATAGTAACAAACATTTTAGATCATTTTTTAATATTCTCATATTTTCAAATCTTTTCTATAAAAGGAAAAAGAGAATTGGATCTAACTAATTATTTTTTATCTAAAAATTATTTTATATGACATAAAATTTTACAAATTATTAATCTATTTATTTAATATATAAGTGAATAGAATCCCTATTAATTTATCACATAAAATTATCTAATTGAAATAATTATAATAAAATAAATAATTTAAAATAAGATTAAAAATAACTTTTATATATTATATATTTAAAAAATAAATATTATTTACTTATTCACGTATTTATGATAAATATTTTAATTTTATCAATATTTATAAATTTATTCTAAATAATATATTTAATAATAAATTATTAACTAATACAAATTTATGCATAGGCACAATACTTTATGAGACTTTGCGGGTTCTTTTTTTTTTTTTTTTTTTTCTCTTTTCATGACAAAAAGTAAAACTATTATTGATTTCAAAAACTACTTCAATTGAGAAAAGAGTCGATTCTACTTTATTTATAAGGAATCAAATTATATAATAAAACCATTCATATTTTCATGATAAATGCACACCCTATATGCTTCAAATTTGAGACCTTCCCATGAAAATTTCAAAATTTCACCATAATGGTGTCCCTCCTGTAGTGTCACATACTTTTTCTTACTTTATGAACCCATAATTCAAATCAACATTGGATACAAAGAGATTCATAAACGAAAATCTCCATTGAATTGTACCAAACGCTTATAATTACGAGAGTGAGTTGCCAACTATCAAATAGTTCATATCAGTACTGTATCGCGAGGCACAGTTTAATTATACCCATGCATATTTATTGTCACAAGTTTTGACAGATTCAAATTTTTGCTCATTTGGATTTAGAAAAAAGGGAATAACTGAAATATTTTAAATTAAATTCTGTCGAGTTAGAGTTCGAGTTTGATTGGTGAAATATTTAAAATATTCTAATTTGACTTGACTTAATTTAATTATTCATTTAAAAAATTTGTTGAAATTTTTAATACAAACTTGAATAAGTTCATTTGAGCTTGAGTACTATATTAACTTGAATCGAGTCAATTATTTACATAAATTTATTAAAATATAAAAATAAATACAATAAAATAATTAAAATTCAATTAGACTTATGAACCTATTAAGTATATAAGTATTCGAACGTAATTCGAAAGCTACTAAAGTAGCTTGATTCATAAATATCTTAATTAATATCAAATTAATCTTGAACATTTATTCAAATCAATCTCAAAATTTACAAGCTATCTTAATTCATAAATATTTGTGTTTAAAAGATACTCTATCCATTTCAATGTAAATAAAGTTTTTTAAAGTAAAATAAAATCAATTATATGTCACTTTTTTTTGTATCTAATACAAAATTAATTTTTTTTCTTTTCTGTTTTATTTTTGTGTAAATCTTTATCTGTGTTAATTAGTGTTGTAATATTCTATAAATCTTTCCAATATTTTCAAACTACTATTTCACATTCCAAACTACTATTTCTGTATATATTCTATAAGTTCACCTTTTTGTTGGTCATTTTTTAATTTTTTTTATTATATAGAAACTAGATACACATTATTATGAACCTTAAGAATTTTCTGTATCGCTAAATTCTCTCTCTCTCTTTGTATATATATATATATTGATTCACTGTAATGTAAAAGTCATTTGCCACAATTCGATAAATAATTTATTTGAGACACCAAAAAGAAAAAGGTATAATATCATAAAATAGCTAAAACATTTTTTTATGTTAAACATTTGCAGCATAGGGCAAACAAGAATATGAAAACCTATATCTTCTAAATTTAATTTATCTAATTAAGAATAAATTTTCACGTCTTAATTCCCCCCAAGAAAAAACAAATCCGTGTTTATAATAAATTATGGAACTATAAAATATGGAAAAAAAAAATTAGCGCAATAGAAGTGAAATTCATCACAAAAATATTAGACTTCACGTGAGTGAATTAAAATAAAATTGTGATTATGAGGAAATGTTTTTGTTCTAATTATTTGTTAAGACTTATTAATTACGTATTGTACTCCAAAATTGTCCTTGATCTCATGCTCCATTAACCGACAAGTTAGTAATCCACTGCCAAATTTATATACTGTCATCTTAAAACACTTTGTTACAACTTCTAATTACATATTGCTTACGTTGTAGCACATACGCATTTATTAGAGATCTAGAGCTATTATTTTGCAAAATTTTGCAATTTATTTTTTTAGCATGGGAAAGAAAGATTACATGGATAAAATTTAATAATCTAATTTCAAAATGTATTAAATATTAAAATATTGAATCTTTATTATTATTATTATTATCGATTGGATTTAATCATTTTAAATTACCAATTTTTAATAGAATTTGAAAGATTAAAAATACTGCTTATCTAGTATCTAATAGTATGGGAAAATCAATTAAACTAAGTTTGATTTGTTAACATGAATCATTTTAACATGACATGAAGGAGTTTTTCTTTATACATATGGATATACATTGTCCCTCCAAAATTATCCCTTTTTTTATTTTCTTTATTTTTAAAGGATTTTTGTTATTCATTTTAATTATATTCATTGTGACAGTGAAAATATACAAACTCGCAAAAAAATAAATGGAAACTCAAAAATATTTTATATTTATTCTTTCTACTATAAGACTATAGATACAGACATAATTCACTGTATCATTTATAACTGCAGTTACATTTATAACTTTAAAGCATTCTCACAGTCATTGACTTATTACATCTAAAAAAAATCTCACATTTATAATTACACAATCCATTATACTTATCAATTTATTACATCTAAAAAAATCCCACAAGTATAATTACACAATCCATAACATTCATAGTAAATAGAATAGTTATTTATTACATTTTCCATTAACCATAACTAGATTATTTGTTATTTTAACCTCTATGAATCAACAGCTACTAATCGCAATGGACAAATGCCCAATTTCACCATTTTAGATTAAAAATCCTTAATTTTAATGAATAAAGTTAAATAACTTTTTTCGTAACACTCCTATTTATATAATTAGTCATCTTCAATCATATTCAAGTAAGAAGTCAAATCTAATTAGAAATAACTCTAAAACATGAATCATACACTAAATAGAAAATAATTCTTCTTGAGAAATATTTTTTTTCCAACAAATTAAAAAAGTTTATTTCCATATCTCATTAGAATTTTGAGTCATAATCTAATAAATGTCTATCTTGGCTCAAAATTTATCAATTATACGTAACGTAAACTCTTCGGTATTTTCAATTTTCATCAAACCTCATGTTTGAATTTGAACCCTTCAAATTTTTTTAAGTTTGGACCCTCAAAATCTTTAATCTTCAAGCCATTTTAGATGTAACTTATTTCTTTCTTGAAATTAATGTTTGTATTATCAACTTGTTTGATATTATATCAAGACCTTCACCTTTAATTGTTAATCTTCTAAATTTTTGTTCCTCATTGATGTTGTTGCATAAGTACTGCTCATGTAGTGACAACTCCACCTCCTACCAAACTTCCTAGATCATTTCCCAAATTCTAATACCATTCATTATGTTTATAGATCATACTCGTGATCATGGAAGCGTATAAGCCCATAAAGATAAAGTAATCCAAAATACTATAATTTTTTATATTGTTTACCTTTTTAATATGACTACATCCACAAGTATCATATAATGTATTATTAATTATTACAATTATATTTATAAACTGAAAGCATTTTCATATTTATCAACTTATTGCACTCAAGAAATCTCATTCATACACAACATAATCTATAATAAATATAATAGTTTGTCAATCTCATTCCCCTTTAAATATAAAAAAACTATTAGTTACTTTAAGTTCCACATATCAATGACCACAAATCACAATAAGGAAAATTCTCCTCACTATTTTCAGAAAAAGTTAATCTCTTTAATTCATAAAGTGAATAATTATCCCTACAATATTCATATCCATAGAATTAATTTTTTCATTCATACTCTAATAAAATATTTTATTAGAAATAATTCTAAAATATAAATCATATACCGTATAAAAAATAAAATTTCATCTGGTTAAAAGAATAAATTAAAAAATATATCTTTTTCATATCTTAGATATAGTCAAATATTGTGAATTTTAAAATGCCAAAAGAAAATTGTACACATGCAAGCTGAAACACAACCATCATGGAATCAATTTTTACCTTAATTAGTCCAAAAAAGAAATTAATAACGGGACCCATATTCAAAATTATTCGCATATTTATTGTACCTATATGGGCCATAATCCACTCGGGTAGGCAAGTGATTTTAGAGCATTTTGTAAGGACTGACAGTCCTTGATGAAGGGCACCCACCCCTTCATGGAGTCATAATGATTAATAATGGTCTCACTGTTCTGAAACATGGATTAGAATGGGGATTTAGGATTTAATTAATGTGATAAAACTTGATGGTCCGTACTAGTAATGATGTGTCTCTTTGCTTCCCTCTTTAATGGTGGTAATAATAATAATAATTAAATTATGGAAGATAGCATTTGATGGGCGATGGGAGTAACATGAATCTACTATGATCCCTTTGCTGGCAAACAAAATAGCAAAAGGGGAGACCAATTGTTTGGTCATTCAACCTTTTTAATTAATTAACTAATGGAACAATTCAGGGAAAATTTTAAATAACATGCTAAAATATTCAAAACCATAATGTTTTAGGGATAAAATTGCTAGTTTACTTTTTAATTATTATTGCAGCACCAACAACTTATTATTCTTTGCACTTGATGACCGTACAAATAAATGAAATTTTGGATTTTAAATTTTAGATATTCTTAATCAAACCGTATATACATATATATTTCACTTTTGCCTCAGTTTTCCCGGTCTATTGCACTTTAAACTTAAATCAGTACTAAGTCAAGGCGATATTTTTTATATAACTCAAAATTTTGATGCCAATTTATTTAAAAAATAATTTATTTTGATCCAATTTGAAATTGATCAATTCAAAGTAACTCGACTCAAATACAATGCAATCTGAAATTGATTTGATTCGACTCAATTCATAAAAATGAACTCATTTGATCTGATCTCAATTATTTAAAATCTAAAATATTTGTTTATTTTTTAAAATTGCAATTAAAATGGATTCAATCTATGTTGACTAAATCAAAATAATTAAATTTGAGCTTGTCTAAAAAGACATGGTTCAAAGTTGACTTGTTATATATTTAAATTGATTCCTTTACCACTTCTAAGTTCAATTATAATATTTTTATCAATATTTTTAAAATTAGATTAAAGATCAAAGTGATCTGCTAATTGATTTTTTATTCCATTGATTTCATCAGTTTGACCAATCCATTTTTTTAATTTTTTGAGAAAAAATGTAAATACTTAAAATAATATATATATGATCCGATTCTGAAAAAATTATATTTTACTTCAATATGATTTTTTCATAAATTTAAAAATATATTAATCACAAAAAATGTTGAAAAATTAAATTTCATATATTATGGGACAAATAATTATAAGCTTATAAGACCACTTTCTTTTCCCTTTCCATTTAAGTTTGGGTTTATCATGGAAGACTTTTTTTTTTTTTTTTTTTTTTTAACAATGTCATGTGGTTTGATGCTTCTATAGGAGCTACAACAAATTAATTACAATATTAATGGTTAATAGGAGAAAGAGAGATGATTTTTAGCAGATAAAACCACCTATCGCTTTTAGAATTTGATGGAAACTATAAGCATATCTAATATAACTTAGTTTTATGAAAGAGAGAAATGCAAGATTTGGTGATGTAGTTAGCACATCCACAGTTGAATTAAAATATTTTATGCTTAAATAAATATTGTTGATTATACTTATAAAATTTGAATTATTGAATTTAAAATTAATGATTAAAATGTCGGATCAATGACATATATAAAACAATTAAATATATATTACTCTTTTATTTTTAAGTATAAAATACTCATAATATATACTATTTATCTAACAGTTTCGTGCAATACATCAAATATAATACATAATTATTCTAAAATTTATAATTTAACAAATAATAACCTGCTTTCAAAAAATTTTTGAATTTTATTTTTAATAAATTTTTAATTATATATTTTGAAATAAATGATGATATCTAATAAAAACCATCAATTTATTTCTTTATATATAAAAGCAACTCCATCTCTCAAAGCATAACCATTTAGATAGCTCTTAAAATTTAATCCACTAAAAATGTAACTTAGGTGTTGGGGCACCCCCTTCTATTTATTTTATATGATGCTAAAAGATCTCGTACATGGAAGAAGTTGGCTAGGGTAAGACCTGCAAAAATACTAGGTTTTTGCCTTTAAAAAGAATAGTAATAGAGATGTGTAAGATAAAGGTAAAATGATAGTATATACTATTATTTATGGATTTGAGGGGTTTGTACCATGTTTGTTATCCATATCATACTAATGTCTCCCCATTACACCCCCACAAATACCAAAAACAAATCTCAAAACCACAACTCCCATATCACTATTGCACATTAGTCAGAAGGCATGTTCTCGCAATTCCATGCTCAATCACTTGCCGCTTCAAAAAGAAGCCAACATTAATTTAATTCTTTTTTTAAAAAAATTAAAGAAAAGAATTATATTAGTCAAATTTAAACTAATGTCTACTTTTAGATAGTCTCATTTTATCATATTATCATTTAATATTAATTTAATCCTAAACAAATGATAATCCTATTAAAACTTCTACTAATAACAAATAAGCAAAACCCACGAATTAGTACTAGTCCGAGTTTAATTATTAGATCCACTAATTAATAAGTGGATGACTATGTACAAGTAAGATAAAAGCAAATATATAAATGAATTTTTGTACAACTATATTAAAAAATGATTATGATGAATGTAGTGTTATAATAAGCAAAACCCACAAATGTAAGCATAAGTTGTGAGGAGAGTTGGTGATTAATAAATTGTTAATTAAAGGTACGGCGAATTGAGAAAGAAGCATATGAAAGGAGAAAAAGAAAAGGGTAAAAGGGAAATGGGGAGATGGGAAAAGTGTTGTTCAGTAGTTCAAGGCAACAGAGAGAGTGAGTGAGTGAGTGACAGAATTTGTGACACGCTCGAGAGGGAAAGGAGGCGGATGCACGTGTCGTGGTCTAAGAGAGCGTGTAATTATCTATCAAATGCGTTTTGGAAAGTGGCTGACTTCTCGATGACCAGACCACAGCACGTGTCATGGCCTTGGTTCCTGAATGATACTACTAGTTTTTTGCAAACGCGGCAACACCACCATCCGCCGCCACCACCACCACCACTCTTTCTCCAACTCAAAAAGAAAAGAAATCTCGCTCTTTGTTTTTAAATTGATAATAAGGATGCAAAGATATTTTCAAATTTATTTATATATTAATTTAGATTAAATTTTCATTAAATAACTTTAAAAACATATTTAAATATTTGATCTAAAAATCAAACTCAATTTTTTTAAAAAAAACTCTATTAATCTCTTAAATTAACTATTAAAATTTTGAACTTTATTTTTTGCCTCACTATATATTTATATTTTGATTCATTTTTCATAATTTATGTTTAAAGTTTTATAATGAAAACTTTTAATTAATTTTATAATCTCTTTTTTTTTTTTGCAATGATTTCAGTATCAATTAATAAAAGATTGATGAATCCAAGGTGTTAATAAATTTACTTTAAAAATTAGAGGTAAAAAATTTCGCACCATATCTCATCAACATATATTTAAAATGTTTTTTTCTGACCTTTTTATCACATTGAATGTATTCTTGATACGTAATGTTTTGACTGATTTAAGATATGCGGTTGATTGCACTTAAGATAAAGTTATGTAAAAAATGTATTCGGTACATTTTGAGATTTTATTATAAATAAAATTATGCATTTTTATTTCAAATCAATTTATAATGAAAAATACAATTTAAATTAATTTGTTCGACTTTGTTTTGACGTACCATGTTAACGTGTGATGGTCCACTGCATGAGTATTGTGGTTGATTAGTTTGGGCCGCGAATCTTCTGGTATGATCCTACCCGAGATGGGAAACAGTACTTCATGAGTGGATTTAGCTTGATCTTGCTGATCACGTTTATGCCATTTGACGTTTAGTTCATAGTTTTTCATCCCATCAACATTTCGAGTAAGTGGGTTTGATCTATTTCAAAAATTTTTCTTCAAGGGTTAGATCCGATTAAAGGGTAAGAGATATTGTTCTCATCTAGCTTAGGGAGTTGGTCGAACGGGAGTTATTGCCATCAAAGGGGCTCTTCATGAACTGTCTAGCCTGAAACTGTTAAGTAATGGGGCGAACCTTGATAATTTATCATCTTAAAAGCCTACTTAGTGCTTATCGTCCCATCATGGTTTTCATTGTTGAAACTAAACAAATCGGACAGAAGTTAGAACGATTAAAGTGGAATCAAGATTTTGGTGATTATGTAGATCTAGTGGGCAAAGCGGGAGGTCTAGCATTATGGTGTCGTTACAAATGGAAATATTATCATATTCGGGAAATTGGATCTATGTGTGTTGTGTTATATAAGGTTTATCTGCAAGTTGGTTTTGTACATTTGTGTATGGGGATCCTAATGGTGATCAAAAGGAATGGTTTTTTAACTAGTTGGCTAAGCTAGATCCAGGTATCGAATAACCATAGCTTATTCTAGGTGATTTCAACGCTACCTGCAAGGTCGAAGATAAATTGGGAGGAAGGTATCCCACCCAGTCATAGCTCTCTCCTTTGTGTAATTGGATGGAAAGATGTTCGGTGATGGAGCTCAAGTTTGCAAGACCAAACTTGGTCTAACAACAAATAAAGGGATGCACAAATAATGCAAATCGATAAGACCTTTGCAAACTTGCCCCGGAGTTTACTGTTTAAGAACGCTATCACTTATCATGGAAATATGATGGGGTCAGATTATAGACTACAAATTCTAATGCTCGAGGGTCAAGCAAGGCCAGGTAAATTAAAATTTCATTTTGAAAGTAAATGGTTACAGGAATAGAGGTGTTGTTGGGTTATTCAAGAGGCCTAGGAAGCAAATTATCATGGTTCTAAGCAGTTTCAGCTTGCTCAAAAGCTGAGGGAGTGTGCTAGGCAACTTTGGAAATGACATTATAATGAGGTGGGAAATACAAAAGTAAAATATTAATGAAATTTTGTTTCAATTATGTAACCTATCTAGCGTTGGGGAAGTTAATTTGTTAAAGGAATAAGAGTTAGTAAGTTAGCTTCATCAATTATGGTCGAAGGAAGAGCAATACTGACATCAGAGATCCCTGATCCAATGGATATAAAAAGGAAATAAAAACACATCCTTCTTCCACGCCAGTACAATCAATAGGAGGAGAGGAAATTGTATCCTAGCTCTTCAATCAAAAGATGGTCGGCTAACTCAACAACATCAGATTCAAGTACATATCCTATCTTTCTTACAACACGAACACGAGTTAGTAAATCAACTTGATCAATTATGAGATTCAGGTATCTCCTTAATCTAATGGATATAAGAGGGAGATAAAAACACGTCGTTCTTCCACGCTAGTACAATCAACAGGATGAGAGGAAATTGTATCCTGGCTCTTCAATCAAATGATGGCTAGCTAACTCAACAACAGGAGATTCAAGAACATATCCTATCTTTCTTGCAACACTTATATATGAATGAAGGAGTACATAATGAGCATGTAGTGTTGAATTGCTTAACCTAGTGGTTATAAGGGATATGAATAATCAGCTATTAAAGCCACTATCATTAGAAGAGATTAAAAAGGCAGTTTTCGAGTTAGGAGCCCTTAAAGCCCCTGGACCAGATGGCTTTCCGACCATTTTCTATCAAAAGTACTGGGATGTTCTTAATTTTGATATCCTCCATACCGTTATGCAGTTATTCTCTTCTAAATTTTTGTTGAAGCAATTAAATCAAACACATATTGTGTTAATCCCCAAAGCTAACAACCCTGAAACTATAGATCAGTTTAGACCAATAAGCTTATGTAATGTAAGCTATAAAATTATTACAAAAATATTGGTCAATAAGCTCAACCCATCTCATTGATCAACATCAATTGGTCTTTGTAAAGGTGAGGCACATCCAAGGCAATATTCTAATTATCCGTGACATATTTCATGCACTCACAAAGCCTACCTTGCTCGAAAATGCCAAAATGGTAATCAAAATTGATATTTCTAAGGCGTATGATAGAGTCAACTAGTCATTCCTTCAACAAATGATGGCAAGAATGGGCTTTCATAAGGATTTCATTCAATTAATAATGCAATGTGTGACTATTGTTAGATATGCAGTGATGATCAATGGTCACCCTGCTCATTTCTTCAAACCTACTAGAGGTATTAGACAAGAGGATCCATTATCCCTGTATCTTTTCTTGTTTATCACAAATGCATTGACATCATACTTACAACAAACTATTATTAATAATCAAATTAATGAAGTTAAGCTGACATTAAGATGTCCCATTTGCTATTTGTTGATGATAAATTGTTGTGTTCGCATGCATCTATTCAACAAGTAATCCTAGTAAAACAATTCCTGGTGAAATTTCAAAAAGCCTTTGGGCAGTTATTTAGTTTCACAAAATCAGGAATAACATTTAGCAAATCAGTTGACTAGATTGATAAAATCTACATTCAAAGTTATTTAGGATGAAATGATTGAGTATAAGGGATAATATTTGGGGGGCTCTAAATTTATGGGGGACCAGCAAACGCCATATTTTCCGATACATTATCGATAAAGTTAAAAAGAGAGTGGGCAATTAGAGTCATAATTTTTTATCTGCGGGTGGAAGGGAAATAATGATTAGAGTAGTGCTTATGACTTTTACGATGTCTAGCTTCTTGCTTTCCAAAATGATTTGTGATGAATTAAATTCCATTTTATCTAGATTTTGGAGGAATCAAAATATTAATTTGAGGAAACTAAGCTTATATAGTTGGAATACTCTAACCAAGCCTAAAAGTCTAGGCAATTTGGGATTTTGGAGTATCCATGAATTTAATTTGGCATTGCTAGCTAAACAAGCATTGAAGCTTCTCATAGACCTGAGTCTACTTGGGCAAGGCTTATTATAGCTTTATACTTTCATTATAACACCTTTTGGGAAGCCAAACATGGTAGCCATTCCACTTGGGGTTGGCAAAGTTTCCTAGTTGCTAGAAGTTTGATTAAGCTAGGTGCTTTGAGGTGGATAAATAATGGTAGTGCTACCTTCATTTGGGATTAGCCTTTTCCTTACCCTCTTTCAGGCTCTCTTCTTCAAAACCTAATGATTGCAAGGTCACCTAGGCCTGTGATATATTGGAACATGGGGAGTGATAGTGTAGATCATTAGTTCCTTTTGTTTCCCCACATGAGCTTGTTGCTATCCTAGTCACTCCTGTGTGGAATCCCAATCTGCAGGATAAATGGATATGGTATCCTAATACATTTAGCTTATTCACCGTAAAGTCAACGTACTATATTTTACAAAGGAAAATTAGTGCTAGTAATGGTGGTACTTTTTTCTCTTTTACAGATGTTCATTTCTGGAAATTCATATGGGACATCAGTTTACCTCCTGAAATAAAGATCTTTATATGGAAATTGTTAAGGAACGCTATCTCAGTGGGTTCTGTTCTTATTGCTAGAGGACTAAATGTTCCTTTTCTTTGCCCTTTTTGTTGGGAATGTATAGAGACATTTTTCTAATATGTCCAACAACTATTATTATTTGGTTTGTTAGTTCATTAAACTACAAACCAAATATTGATCTTGATGTTTCTATGGTTGTTTGGTGGCATCATTTAATTAATAAGTGGAAATTCAAGCCTAAGCATCAGGTTTTGACCCGAATTGAATTTTTATTATGGAGAATCTGACTGGCTAGAAATGATTCATTATTTAATGGAAAGCAGCCTAATCCTGTGTTAGTGATGAATTTGGGTGATTCGTTAGCTAACAAATTTCTGAAGGTTACCAAACAAAAGTGTCAAAGAATTTTCATTCTCAAATGCTGACCACTAATTTTACTGCTGCTATGCGTTTTATTGTTTATGTAGTTGCAACATTCAATCCAACCAAGAAAAGGTGTTCCATTATTATTATTATTATCCTTAACAAAAAGAGGAGGGTTATTGATGGTTTATCTTGTTTCAAGCATGATTCATCCAGATACAATGCAAATTGTCAAGCTATACTGTTAGCTCTAAAATTGGCGCATGAGATAAAACTGGATTACTTTATAGTCTGAGCAATGATTAGACTGTTGTATAGACGTTTAACTCTAATATTTGTGTAAATCCTTGGGATATTGATGGAGTTTTAGTTCAAGCAAAAGATATATTATCCCAGTTTCTTTTTATATGTGTAGATTATGTTCTTAAGGCTTTTAACAAACCAGCTATCGAGTTAGCAAACGCTCTCTGGAAGGAAAGTCTATCATTTGCTTGGATTTCTAATCCTCCTGATATTTTTGTAACTTTGTTGAACTCTTATTCATGGCCTTTCTAATGATGTTTTAACAGTTGATCAAAAAGTACCGTATTAACATATCAAAATGGTGCGTTTTCTCCTTTCTTAGAATCCTAAAAATAAAAGATAATTATATTTTTTAAAATTATATATGAAAAATATTAAGTTAGATTTAAATTTCAAATCTCACAAAATATGAATCATAAAAACACTAAAAACCAAGCTATTAATTATCCAATAGAATTATTGTTGGGTTCCTATCAATATCCTTTTTTTAAAGTCCCTATCGTTGTATGTACCTCTTTAGATAAATGAGGGAGTAAATCGGCCAATGAGGAGAAGGAACAAAAGAACACACGTGAACACATGAGTGAAACTTTCTTGTTGTCCCCTGTAGCCTTTTACCGTCGCTTCTCTTCTACATTCCTTTCCCTCCCCCCCCCCCCTTAAATAGAGCTTTTTTCTTTTCTTTTCCTTTTCCCCACCACATTTTTATGATTTTCTTGATTTCTTTTATCGCTAATCTCAATTGCAGTTTTATGATTAATCATTTTGCTCATTACAGTAAGAAAAAAGAAAGAAAATCACTAATCCTTGGATTGTGTATTGGGTTTAATCGTGAAATAAATTTGAATTTTCTATTATTATCATCACAGGATATATTTAGAATATTCAAATTGGAAAATATAAAATCTAAATTTTAACTAGAATTCCATATCGATTAAAAATGGAGCAAATAAGTTATATATATATATATATATATATATATA